>OY856409.1:1840794392-1840889392 GCA_963693085.1 Alisma plantago-aquatica | reverse complement strand
GTACATCTGGAAAGCTGAAGAAAATGAACGGCGCCCTTCTGCGGCGCAGTTCGTTTACAATATATTTCTACATAACTGGACATACGTATTTACTTAGGAGTTCAAAGAAATGAAATACCATTAAGGTTCAACTTAGGAGAAACGGACTGCCGCTCTACGAAACTGAAAAGTGGAGATTCCCAAGTCTATCAATGCAATCTAAAATATCGGATAGGCTATGTTAGTTGCCAGTTCTAGAAATTCGCATTAGTGTTTAGCATATAGGAGAAACCCACTGCCAGGCTACAGAGACTTAAAGTGGAAATTAGCAAGTCAATGAATGGGATAATTGTAACAGACCGTCCAGTCACCGCTGACTGTGGATTTAGATAGTCAAAGTTCTAGACACCATCTTCTTTCCAGTAAGATTTATCTATTGAGATCAAAAGTCTTTGTGAAAAGAATTTTGCAGAGATCAGAAGCAAACAGTTTCCAGGAAACTCGAGAGTTTGAAGAAGAACATCGCCAATATCATGTACCAAATGACTAGTACAGTAGTAGTTTGTCTAAGACTCTTTCCGTATTCTTAATCACTTTCGTCTGCCACCACCATAGTTGTACATGTCTCTATTCCGGTCAGATGTACTATTAGAAGTTCAAGACTATCGATCTGAGATGCATCTTATAGACATGCAAGATCTATCAGTTTCTTATAAATTATAAACTAATGCAATCAAATATTTGATTATTCTTATATGTAATATTGTGAATATCAATTAATCTATCTGACATCAAACTGAAGGTGTGATCCTTATTACTAAACTAATCAACTAATATCGTGCTTATAAAAATACCTATTTAATGTGTTGATATGCTATCCATTTGTGCATGATTTTTTTCCTAACCCATTTTCTTTAATTCTAAAACTAATTTAATATTACCACATTGGTGTTCATATATACTAGATTATCTCTATACATGATTTTCTAAAATTGCATGGTAATAAAAGTGAAGACTTTTCTTTATTCCTCTTAAAAGGATATATGGGCAAGTAAGGAGTTTAATATATGTGAATACATTTGCACAAAAGAAAGTTCATGTTTATGTTTATGTTTAAGTTTAATGCAAATAAAATTTTCTTGTCCTCGACTTTGAAAATTAATTGAGAAGTATAATACAAAAAAAATTCAAGACCAAGTTAGGAGGAAATATTTGTAGTTGGTGCATACTAGTCAGTTGAATACAACTTTTGTAATAAATAATATTATCAAAAATATCAACTCTGTTCGTGATTTGACTCAACCCTCTACTGTGATTTTCTAGATCTACCACTGATACTACTGTTGTTTGTTTAATATAGGTTGTTTGTACATATGCTTTGTCTAGAGTAATCTGAACAAAGCATGCATGTTTTTGTCAGTCATGGACTTAAGATGTTTGATAGTATGCTTCTTCCTACAATACGTGGCTTCTACCGTCGTTCATGAGGACTTCGTTTCGTGTTCACTACCGGTAAATTTTATTTGCCCCTTTTTCTGGAAAATCTATTATAAGTTGACCATGGAACCTGTTGTCATTGTTGTATGCGGCCACATATTTGGCTGGAGATGTCTCTATCTATGGTTGTCATTGTATCCTTCTCAACCTATTCTTGGAACACAACATGTTTTTTGTAGAGTCTGTCCGTTCTGCAATTTTCATGTGAATATTTCTACAACCATGCCAACAATACACACACTATGCAGTGGCCCTAAACAAGCTATAGTCGATCAACATGATGTACTAGTACTAAAAAGCTTAACATGGTTATAGGCTTATAGCTTGGTTTTTTTAACTTAGTTGAGATACATGTATTCACACTGCACATTCATAATTATGTGTCTGAATGGAGATCATCTTGTTTTGAAGAAGGCCTGACGTGAAGGACACTGCTTGTTTTTCGAAGAAGTTTGATTTGAAGAGATTCTCTAAATATCAAGTATACCTCATCGGGGAAGTTTTCTGGACATACTTTTTAAAAAATCATAAAAGAGGTATGTTCCATATCAAACTTTTATGTGCTTAATAATAGATTATACACTTTATTATCGACATGACATATGGAGAAAATTTTATGACATTATTACAAAGTAAACTGGGTTTTAATGTCATGTGATTTATAAAATTTAAGAGATCATTTTTGGACCTATCCTAGTATGAATAAAATCTCCTTTGTCTAGAAGCAACTTCTAAATTCAAGAGCTTGTATTAGGTAATCATTTCTTTCTCTGTTGGCGATGTTGGAATGACACTGCTTTTGAAGAACCCATGGTTCTTTGGCAATAAGTATCTTACTAATATTATTCATCCTTTTCCTGCTCTAATATTTGGTCGTGGAGTATGATTAAGGTTAGCTTGACATTCATAATGAGGTTTGGCTTGTAAAGGAGTCTAAAAATTAACATACCTCTCAATTTAGCTATTAGTCTCTTCCCTAAGTCTGTTGGAGATTTTGATCAAATCAAGGATAAAAGAATCACTGGAATCAGGGACATCCTTCCCTTGATAAAACCCTCCATGGAGCCAAAACCCTAGCCTAGGTGGTTATGGAGCTGCTCAAACGCAACAAAAATAATGGTTGGAAAGTGTGTCACGAGACACTATAAACTCATGATGTTCTTCAATGTTAGATGACTCATTATGAATTTGAGATGTTTTATTTGTAAAATTGATTTTGAAACTATAAGTTACATAATTCTTTGTTGTAGTTTTTCTCATATGTTCTGGAATCAGGCTATAGAGGTAGGGTTTATTGACAAAATAGTGTAGTTCTCTAGTATTTATCTTCAGATCTTCTTGCATTCAACATATTACCTCTTTGGCTATTTTATAATACTAGTAGAAAAAGAAGAACAACAAGTTTCATGGATTCTTGCTTTATGCTTAACTATTAAATTGGATGAACATGTTTGCTTGCTCATAGTTCAATATAATTTTCTCTGGCTGTGATTTTCACTTTTACGCATGGTTGGGATGCATTGTATGCAATAGGAGAGTGTTGGTGTATTCAAGTTCAAGATTCTCTCCACTTCTAACAAATAGGTATATAACCCATGTATACTTTTAATGGTTATATCTAAGTTTTGACAATTGTAACTTGACCTAAAACACAACTAACATTATTTAAAGGGATAAATTAGACCTGGAAGACTCTAATTCGACCAATCTTGATCTAAATTGGACCTAATATGGCCTAACCTGGCCTAATTTTGCAAAACATAAAATTATTGGACCCATTTTTTTCTAATTTACCACATATTTGCTTAAATGGCATCTAATTTGGAAAAATCAAACCAAATTTCTCCTTATTCCTGTCTCCCCTAAATTAGACATGTTTATCCCAAAATAGACCTACTTCACCCAAATCTGATCCAATTTGTCCTAAATAAGAACTAGTTGTGTATAACATGGAGTACTCTGACCTTAGTTTCCCTTTATTTACCTTATGTTGACCTAAATGAGATCCAAATTGGCTTTGTCAGACCCAATTTCTCGAAATTAGCTTAATTTGTGCCTAACCATACCTTATCGTATACCATGCGAGCCTCCAAGAGTTCACCTAAAGAAACATGTTGATGTGACACCTCTTTGAAAAGAGGCGCATGTGATTCAAACCCATCATTTTTTTGATAGAAACATTCAAGATATGCACCGTAATATGTAATAAAATATTTGATATGGGGATCTTCACTCAAGTAATTGATGAACTTAAACAAAGAAATGACATAAATCCCTATAATAATGAAGAGAGGCATATTATATCATGAAATAATATTTTTCAGAAACTTGGGTCCCATATGCAAAATAATGTGGTGATAATGTTTAATATAATAGTTTATACCTAATATCTATAGTAATAAATCTATGCCATTGTACATATGTTGATGAAATATTATAATTTTCTATCATGATCATTTTCATAATTTAAGCCTATCAAAAGCCTCTCCTCTCCCAAAATGGAATGCATATAAGTGTGTAATTATAACTCCATGACATGCAAGCGTGTTAGAACATTGTGCCTTCAGCTTCAACAATTTTCTTAATATTATATTGTCTTTGTCTTTTATTTCCTTGATATTAGATTCAATATTTTTTACTCATTATCTATTTTTCTGAAGTACTTGAGTGTTGACTCTTAGTGAAATTGCATTAAGGAAGAATTTTCCATCTTCATATAACTGTCTCTTAGTTGGATGACTTTTTTTACTTGGAATCTTTTCTTTATTGGAGGCCTTGGGTGTTTTGGCTCTCAATTTTTATAATTTTTCTGGTGGTTATATAAGATACATGGATGTGTCTTCTTTAAAAGATATCAATGAAAATCATCTGGGATCCCTATGACCATGTTGTTGTTAGTTGGATTTAGAGGTTACAAAGTTCTTTCTAAGCTCTATATTCCTGAAACCTGTTCTAGTATGGGATTTGATCTAAGTCTGATTCTATTGCAATCTTCTATGGCGGTCCTCTCTTCCATTTGTTCAGAGTGATGTTCGAGTATCAATATGAGCTTAAATATTTATCCTTTTGTTCCCTTTTGTCTCCTCTCTTATGTTGATGTTGCATACATGTCTCAAAGATGTTGGTCTCATTACTGATCCTAGATGTAGATTCTGAAACTTTTCCTTTCGATCGTTCTTCCTAGAACATTCTTTATACTTTGATAATCGTAAGGTGTTGTTAATCCCTGTATAGTTTCAATATTTTTCATGTAATTGTAGTGATGTCAATAAGAACAAAGTAAACACCCGTATTCTATAGATTATTCACAATAGAGATTTTATTATACACCAATCTTCTAGGCATTGATTATGAAGTTCTTGAGTTTTACTAAACTTGCATAACAAAATGAACCAATCAGCTAGTGTCAATGTTTCAAGTGCATTTCAAAGCAACTTTAAGACTGCCATTTATTAAACTATAACAAGGATCATATCTTCATCTTATCCATGTAATTGAGGGAATCAGGGAAGTAACTAAGAGGCTTAAGGTTTCTAGAAACTTTAATTGAGCAGTTGTCATTCACAAAGATCTTGTCAAATTTTTTCAATTTTCCTTAGTATAATAAAAAATTTAGGATCGACAATATTATCCAAAAAGTTGTGCTTAGGTTGACTTTCTTACCTAATTCTTTATATAGTAAATGTTAGGATTATGTTTGATACTATTTTACCCATTACTTGTTTGTCTATAATAGTTACCATATACAAGTGATAAAATATTTCCTTTACTATAAAAGTAAAAAGGTATTAAACACATCCTTCTCATCACCATGTGATGGTTCAAATTCTCTCATAAGGTGTGATACATGTGTTAACCTTTACAGTGGTAGGACTGTGTGGTTTAGATCCTTTTGGATCCATGTCCGCTTTTGCACCACCTTAAATATATCATAGATATTTATCTAATATTTAAAATAAAATGATGTTGGATCTAGGAAGGTTGGAAGTATCCAATATATGCCCATGATTATTGAGAATTGTCTTTGTCTAATTTTATTATATATGGCTTTGTGGACTGCTTCACCATGATAGTGCTTCATAGGCCAAAAGAAACTAACCGTGTACTCATGAACAACATCTTTATCTAAGACAGTTTATCTACTTATGAATGACTAGACCAAATTATTTGATATGGTTCCTAGAGAAGATGCACTTAGTCAGTTAGCTTCTTGGATATGTTGATTACCAATGACTAATTGAGAAAGAATCTTAGGGATTGCTTGTTAGGTGTAACCACCAAGTAAAAATAACATATGGGAATTAAATTGACAATCTTATAATTTTATTGCAATATGAATTATTTTACTGTCTTAAAATATATAGTTATGATGAAATTCCATGAACAAAGAGGTAATGGAGGTGGAAGAAAAGTAGGAAGGGGAGGAGGGACTTGGAGAAAGAGGATGGGAAAAGGCAGACTGAGAAAAAAAATAGGGCCAAAAAGGAACACATGGATGTGCATAACAACTTAAAATTTATTGAAGAGGAAACAAAGAAGTAAGAAATGGAGGAGATAAGGAGAAAAAGACTCTGATGAGGAAGATGAATGGGTGTAGGAGAAGAAGGTATGGAGTAGGTTATAAGGCTATCTTGGAGGAGGAATAGTGGAACTATTAAGGATAGTAGGGGAATAGGTGGTGTAGTAAGAAGGGGACAAGAACTGCCATCTAAAAAGAATGAAAGAGGTGAAGAAAGAAAGGAAAGCACTTAGGAGAAAAAGAAATACCAATTGCAATTACTTATGACATGTGTGAAAGGTCTTATGTGATGGCCATCTTGTACTCCAGTCTACAAGTCTCAGTTTCCCTTTTCCTTTGTTGTTTTCTTGGAGATTTAGATATTTTTTTGGCTTGGATATTTTAATATAGGTAACAAAGGCATGTAGCTTGTATACAGTTAGGTAAAATGTATGTAGAGGCTTAAAATTAATAAAACATGAAGAACAATACTTGCTAATTTTTCTATTTTTATAGCTCTAATGGAAATACTTGCTAATTTTTCTATTTTTATAGTGCATTGTCCAAATCAGTTGATGTCAGACCACACCAATAATTATTTGCATAATTTACCTATCTATATCATGAGACTATATTAATTTTTTAGATACCATATACACCTATTTAGAGCATTTTTTTATGAAATCATCAAATAGACACCATGAAATTTAACTTGAATTACAAGTAAAAATTCAAACATGAAAACATCAACTAATAGTCATTCTCCTAAGTTCCCATTACTAAATTCACTTACTGTTTAAGTTTTAAATATATCATAACTTTTAGTTTGTTCTCTTGAATAATAATCACTCTTTGTTTAGTTATATATATTAAAAAAAAACTCTTATAAAAGTTTTCTAACATAGGATCTAGTCATTTTAATATTACGTGGTGCATGATTCAAAATGAAAAGGAGCTCCATTCAACCCAGGGAATTGAGTGAGTATTTTTTTCTAATATTTTCATGTAAATTTACATATGAGCACAAATGACTGTTCTAATATAAGTATTAATCATATGTCCATCTCGAATCATGAAGTAAAACATTTATTCATTGTTTTGAGCATTGATATTCACTATTTATTGACTTGTAATGATTTATTCACTATCATTAGTGTTTACACCTGCTATAAATTCCCTTCCTATTTTATGCCAACTACAGTTTGTGTTTCTTTTATTTATATGGATGTCAGTGACTTATGTATCTTGCTATATTTTTATATAACCCATTTAATGATAATGGTTTCTACCTTGTAGGATTTGATGGTTGGAATAGATAAGAGTTGGATGAAAATTAGGAATAGGCTATCAGTAGAATACATTAATGGTGTCACATAATTTATTAAATTTGCATCTGCAAATATAGAAGTTGATGGTTTGATGACATGCCCCTGTGTTAAATGTAATAACTCATGTTTCAAGAAAATGGATGAGGTTTCATCTGATCTCATAGTGAATGGCATAATTGAGCAGTATACATGTTGGGTAGCACACAGTGAATCGGTTGAAGAGACAAATTCTAATACTAGTGTTGATGTTGATGTTGATGATGACATTAATGAGGTTGTTAACCACATAGAGGGAATGATAAGGGATGGGATAGGGTTTCCTGAGAGATTTATTCCTACACTAGATGAAATGGGTGTAATTGACGAGGATAATGGTTTGAGTAATGACATTTTGAAATTTACTAAGCTGATGAAAGATGCAAAGCAACCACTTTATGATGGTTCTGAAGAATTCTCAAAACTATCATTCACAATGTCATTGTTGCAGCTCAAAGGGTTTCATGGTTTGAGCAATAGTTGTTTTGACAATTTGATTACATTGTTATCAAAGACCTTCAAGGGTTGCCATTTTCCAGAATCATTCTATGAAGCAAAAAAATATGCTACTGACTTGGGCCTTGATTATATGAAGATAGATGTTTGTGTTAACCATTGAATGTTGTTTTGGAAGGATCAAATGAATGAAGATAAATGTTTAAAATGTAATTCCTCTAGGTGGAAGTACACTTCTCTTGATGACATAGTTAAAGATAAGTCTCCTACAAAGATTAGGAGGAATTTTAAGATGGGGAAAAAATTCCTGCTAAGACTTTATGGTATTTTCCACTAATACCACGTCTGAAGAGATTATACATGTGCTATCAAACAGCTTTAGAAATGAGGTGGCATAAGGAGAAGCGAATCGACGATGGTATATTAAGGCACCCGGCCGATGCTGCTGAGTGGAAAAGATTTGATGAGAGGTATCCACGTTTTTCTAGTGACCCTCGCAATGTCAGGCTAGGTTTAGCATCTGATGGCTTTAATCCATTTGGAAATATGAGCCTTTCCTATAGCATATGGCGTGTTATACTCATACCATATAACTTACCTCCCTGGCTCTGTATGAAGCAAGATTATTTTATTTTATCAATTTTGATTCCTGGGAAGAAGTCTCCAATGTATCAGATTGATGTTTACTTGCATCCTTTGATTGATGAGATAAAAGAGTTTTGGGATGTAGGTGTCCAAACATATGATGTTGTTTCAAAAAAATGCTTTGAAATGCGTGTTGCATTGTTATGGACAATAAACGATTTCCCTACTTATGGGTACTTGTCTGGATGGTCTACCCAAGGTCAATTAGCATGTCCTTCTTGTTATAAGGATACATGGTCTCTTAGATTAAAATATGGGGGAAAATTTTGTTTTATGGGGCATCGTAGATTCTTACCACAAGATCATAGATGGAGGCATAATGGACATGCATTTGATGGGAAAGAAGAAGCACGTCCTCCTCCTCAGGAGCTATCTAGAGAAGATGCTTTGAATCAATTGAATGAAATATTTGTATCTAACCTTGGAAAGAGAAGGAAGAGATCTAAAAAAAAAGCCGTCTCATGCTTGGAAGAAGAAAAGCATTTTCTTTGAGCTTCCTTATTGGAAAGTCTTTGGCTGCGCCAAAATCTTGATGTAATGCACATTGAGAAAAATATCTGTGACAATTTGATTAGCACAATCATGGACGTTGATGAGAAAACAAAAGACAATTCAAAAACTCATAAAGATTTGAAAGCTATGAATATAAGGCAAGAACTTCTGCCTAGAGTTGTAGATGGAAAATTAGAAGTTCCAGTTTCCTGTTTCACTTTATCTCAAGAGGAGAAAAGGATTCTTTGTGAATTCTTGAAGAAAATCAAGTTTCCTGATGGACTTTGCTCTAATATGTCTAGATATGTGAATGTTAATGAGAACAAGATTTTTGGCATGAAATCTCATGATTTTCATGTCTTTTTGCAAAAAATCCTTCCTCTTATAGCACGTGGGTTATTTCCAAAAGATATATCTGAGGCATTAACTGAGCTAAGTATATTTTTTAAGGAGTTGTGCTCTAAAGTTCTAAGTGTAGAAGATCTACAAAGATTGGATAAACATATCACCATTACTTTATGCAAAATGGAGCAAATTTTCATACTGTCATTCTTCGATGTGATGATGCACTTGCCCATTCACTTGGCAAAACAAGCAATTCTTGGAGGTCCTGTGCAATATAGGTGGATGTACCCAATAGAAAGGTACGTTTTAAATTTGTCTATTTCTTTTTAAAAAATATATTTCTAAAAAATACTTATCTTTTGTAGGTTTCTTAGAACTTTAAAATCATATGTGCACAATAAAAATCGACCGGAGGGCTCAATAGCTGAAATGTACATCACTAATGAATGTTTGGTATTTTCCTCATGATATATGAAGGAGAATGAAATGAGATCTTGCCAACCAAGGTACAATGATATTAGAGAGACTTCAACATCATCACAACTGTCAATTTTTAAACAAATTGGGAGACCACTATCAGTAGGAACCATCAATTCCCTTAGTATTACTGAATGGATACAAGTCCACAAGTATGCTCTAGAAAACTCTGATGAAATATTACCCTTTATAAGGTAAATCTATATATTTTTATATATGATTTAGATTGTTTGTTGTTAGATTATAATTTATAACAATTATTTTTGTTATTTTAGCGAGCACAAACAAATTATTTGTGACATGGTGGTTGACAATATTGAGGCAGTGCATGATACATTCTTTTTGAAATGGTTGGAAAGCCGTGTGAGTATTTAATTACTCTAACTACTTCTATGACAATTAATATGCATAATGTTATTGCACAATTTCTATCTTAATCGGTGTTTTAATTGCATAAAGAAGGTCAGGTGGATGATGAACTTCTAAGCTTAGTTTGTGGACCTGATAAGGAGGCATCATTTTATACGGGTTTAGACATTAATAGATTCAGGTTTCACAATCAATATCGTGACCAAAGGTTGACAACACAAAATAGTGGTGTTGTAGTAAAAGTGGAGACAACAAATGGACCATTTTTATATTATGGTGTTTTAAGTGAAATTCTAGAGTTGAACTACATTGGTGGAAGGAGAGTTCACATTTTTAGGTGTGAATGGTGGGACATGCATAACAAAGAAAGAGGCTTTGTGTGAGATAAATATGGATTTGTTAGTGTAAACACAAAGTGTAACTTAAAAACTAGCGAGCCATTTATTATAGCATCTCAAGCAGAACAATGCTTCTATGTTCATGATCTTTCTAAGAAGAATTGGGCCATTGTTGTTGGATCACCACCACAAGACTTGTACAACATGTCACAAGAGAAAGAAGGAGATGAAGATGTTCTTAATGATGAAAGTGCATTTCAAGAACATGAGTCTAATCCAACTATGGCTTCATCATTTTTATCAGATGCATTTGATATTCGTAATTGGAGGAGGCTTGATCTCATGAAATCTTTATCCATGGAAGCTGGTAAGAAACAAGGATGGCTAGACAGTCAGTTTTGGATGGGTTTGATTGAATGCTAGCCCGTCAATTTTGGATGGGGACTAGAAAGGGATGTGGGAGCGAGAATCAGTTGATCCACAATGACTCGATTAGTTTGTCTGGTTGACAAGGGGAGACGAGTGTTATCAAACTGATAAAATTACAACGTGTTCATTGATTGAAGGGGTGACCAACTAGTGGGAAGGTATAGATGCTCCGATCAATTGGATAAGGCATCAATTTATCGGGGTGGATGACAATGAAGGTAGTGATGTGGAAATTTGGATACTAAGGAGTTGATTAACCAGGTAGATGGATAATATGTGGGGGTGCGTATGGCAATTGGTCGATTGGATGGTTAATGGATCTCTTGTTGTTACCAGAGTAGGATAAACAGTTGTGGGGTGGAATAAATTGATTAAACATGAGTGGATCTACTAGTTTGAAAGACGAAGGAGGTGGAATCTAGGTTGACAGACCGAGGAGGTGGAATCAAACTTTGTTGTTTGATGGAGATATAAATTTAAGGAAAAAATAAGAGGAAAGATTAAGCAGGAAGATCAAATATCTATAGAAATGAAAAAGAAGATGAGAACAGAAACATAGCCCAAATTTAGGCCTAGTAGGTGCCTAGGCGGCCGTCGACGCCACCCAACAACCTAGATGGGATGGGTGCCCATGTTTTGGAGGCTAGGTGGCCACCTAGGGTACCTAGGCATCGCCTAGGTGGTCACTCGTATAACAATGGGCCAAACTGATGATAGTTGACTGGTCTGGTTCTC
This sequence comes from Alisma plantago-aquatica, assembly GCA_963693085.1. NCBI lineage: Eukaryota > Viridiplantae > Streptophyta > Magnoliopsida > Alismatales > Alismataceae > Alisma > Alisma plantago-aquatica. The sequence continues at coordinate 1,840,877,768 of OY856409.1, read as the reverse complement.
AATCTAGCATTCTCAGCTGCTTCTAAGAGTAACTTTCCTTTTCTTGGAGTAGGAGAAGATGATTTCATCTGAAAAGCTTGGCGTTGAGATTGAGAGCCTTGATGGCCCATCTAGCTCAACTGGGATATGGCATCACTTGTCATAGATTAACTACTAAAACATGGTAATGGCAGTGTTTTGAATGTTATGTTGCAGGCCGATTGTCTATCATTCAACTTAAGTGACCATTCTTTGCGTGTAGTAAGTCATTTTCTTTCCACAACATACAGAACATCGAAATTTGTTGGGTGTTACTCAATTGCCTTTAGAAAGTTGGTACCAAGCTACCATCTTAAGCTATTTTGAACAAACCTATTCCCCTTTCTAACTACCATGGGAGACTACACTGTCTCTCTGCCAAGGACACCGTTCAGTTGGCACTGAAGACCAAATTAGTAGAAGAATATGATTGAATAAGATTTTTGACTGAATAAATTGGATTGTATTGTTCGACCTTTGTACTGGTTAGCTCATCCAACATTTGGTTCGGTCTGACACTTGGCCATTGGAACTGAATTGGAAAACACATTGCAGTTTGAAATGTTACTCAGTTGTATGTTGAGTGAAATTGAGATAAGACAACTTTTGGAAAACCTATAAATATCGTCCATATATAGATAAAATCATTCATGAGTGAGGTAAAGAGAGGCTCAACTCTGATGCAGTGCTAGGTTGGGCGATTGACGCACCACTGCATACTAGATTTAAGGGAGGGGGCAATCACTATTCCCTCTCCCCTAGGTTCTGTCTCCCTTCCCTTATTCTTGGGGCAAGGTCTCTTTTGTGAGTAGCTATTTGTTGCATGAGCTTTGTATCAATGAGATCCACTATCAGCCAAGTGAGGGTAAGTAGTGTAGCAATGTGGACAGTGTACACTATTCACGTTATGTTTCTTTGTCTCTGTACGGTGAAAGAGAATGCAAGTTTGCCTTGCCTATTTGTAGGAAGTTATCATGACTCTAGATGATTAGATCTTTGTCTTGAATGGTCTCTACTTCATTTCTTCTTTTCCTTTTTCCTATTTCCTGTTCCATTGCTTCATTTCATATATACCTGCTTATCCTAGGGTATCCTATTTCCATGTAAAATTTCAAAAAGTAGGAAAAGTAGAAACTTTTTCCTTTTTTGCACATTTAGATAATACATACTACTTTTTAGTTGCTTATTTATGAGATAACTATATAAATTTGGTGACCATAAACTAGTAGGGAGGATGAGTTATGTAGACTTGTAATTAATTTATGACGACTTCCAATCATTTTATGAGCATAGTTTTGAATTCACTAAATGGCTACTCCCAACATAACTTCCCGAAGGGTTTAGGTTGTTTCTAAGCCACATGTACCTACTAAATCTATTTCCTATCTTATAAATGCTACTTTGTATATGTGAAATACACTAATGGTTCATAGGAATATGTGCATTTACTTGGGTAATGGATTCTAGATGAAACTATTGGTTATGGAGCCTTTGATATTCAACTTATAGCAATATGCCAGGTTTATAGGAACATGTATATTTTTTTGGATTTACTCTCTACATATGAATGTTCTTATTCTATCCATTTTCATTTTCATTGTGAAATTCTTTGTTCTCTTTTTTGTATTTTTTTCCTTTTTTTCATGACTTTATTTTCGTTTATATGTCTAACATATCTCCCAAAGGATTGATCCATGAGATGTTTTGTTATGAACTAAAAGGGAGGAGATGGACATGCCTTATCCTACACTTGTAAGATGGATCTGGATCTTTTTGGGATGCTAGCCTTATTGTAAACTACATTAAGAGCCACTATCATACTCAACAATTGGGCAAGGTTCGTTTCTTCCTTTCTATCTATCCATGATTCATCTAAAACACTAAGCAACATACCATTTTATTATCAAGATTCACACATTTGGAAAGAGAATTTTCAGTTACTTTCTTACTAAAGTTGATATACTAAATTTTGGTCTATTTTTGTATATTGACCACAATTGTTTTAATAGAATCAAGCCATAATGAGAAGCCACTAGTTAGAGGCAAAGGGAATAATGAGTGAGGCATATATAGTATGGCTTGGAGATGAGTGCATTATTTGATCACATTTTGAATTGATCGAGATAAGATTCTTTAGAAAGAGTAATGAATAAATAAAATTAGTGGATAATTCTTGCATATGCAAAGTGGAATGATGGTAACTGCATTAGACATGTGTTTGTGCCAGATCCAGTATATATTCTTCTTCAATTCTTTTCCTTTTATGATTTTATCATAATTCTAAGGGAATCTAATCATCCCCCCACAAATATAATGATTCACTAGGATGCTCAAGTTGTATAGAAAAGTTCGATTATGATAGCTAATGTCCATATACAATATGTTAATCAACAGGAGACTTGTAAAGTCCAGGAGTATATGGAAACACCAATTGTCTTTGAAGCAAGGTGTCACATGCTTTAATGGTCTCGGTGCTCTCTCAAGTTCATGAAAAATAGTTATAACTTTGTGCATTACATACTCCATCATGCCATTATTATCTTTCTCCTTTCAGTACATGATTTCTATATTTATTCATGTCCATCACTCATAGATACTATCTCTAATAAACCTTTGTTGGCATTGTTTGTTTTAGGGATTGATGTCCTTTCAATACCATATACATTTTCCTACGGAGGATGGTGTAGCCTTGTGCTCTTGATCCTCTTCACCACCATCTGTTGGTACAATAGCCTGTTGCTGAAGCATTGCATGGATGATAACACTCTTGTTAAGAAATATCCTGACATCAGTGACTTAGCATTTGGACAAAAGGGGTGGATCAAACTTCCAAAAGAATTCAGAACTAGCAAGCAAGATGTATATTTAGGTTCATCGCCCAATGAAAAAGCTCTCCACCAGAGTAAACCACTTCCTTCTATGGTGCCACTTTCTTGAATAGTATTTCTTTTCAACTTTTTCAACTCAAACCACTACAACAAGATTGAACTCCATGCTTTGGCATTTGTAGGGGCAACAATGGTACCATACAGCTACCGATGAAACACCATGCCTGGTTGACAATTTGGACCAGGAAAGGAGATGTGCCCATTCTAAACATTCACAAGTATATGTTAACATGTGTGAGAATTCCTTGTTCTTGATGTCTACAAGTGAATTTTATTGATTTCTTGCTCCAGATATTAGCAAGGTTCTGCTCCAACCCTTACATGTCAATATATGATTCTTTATCATTGATGTTATATTGTTTCATCCTAGGGATTTTGTGAAGTGGGGGAACAATGTTGTCAAGATCTAGCATTTTGAGATGCATCATGCTTAGGTATGCCAATAGCCTTTTTATTTATTTAACATTTGAGGCACGAGTTGAACTCTTACTGCATATTATCTAGTTATGTTTGAAAAATGGGAATATGCAATTTCTTATGTAATTCAACCTAGATTTTGCACAAAAGTATACATGGCTTGTAATTGCATCTTATGCTGATGGAGTTGCAAATTAATGAATGTGATTTTTGTGAATATAGGAGATCATATATCTTGCCTTCCCTATAGGCTAACTAATTATGATAAAAAAATTCATGCCCAAGTTGAAACCCATATAATTAGCTATAATAGAACTGCTATTAGCTACCTCCTATTGTGTCCTTGTTGTAGAGGCCCAACACATTTTCCTAGAAACTATTGAAGCCATGTTGTTGACAAGCATGTTTTCTTTATGATAGGTAAATATGACCATGCAAGATTGTAGCTCTATTATTAGTGTTTTATTATGCGGCATATTAACCCACACTTTCCCTTGTAATCATTTTCACTCTCTAGGAAATTGCCAGTTGTGATGAATTCAGATTCTACCATAATGTTGGTCTGCTGTAGGGATTGTGGTAGGCATAGACCTGCTTGGATTGCTCTAAATTCAGCTAGAAGGTTGTCCATGCCATTGGGTTTTCTACCTTATAATGTTAGTCAAGTGCCCCCTTCATTCCTTGCTACCATATAGTTCGTTTGTATGCTTTCTTTGCTTCATTCTTTACACATTCCTTCTTGTTTGTGTATGATTCCATCTATTTATTGGACAATTGTTGGTTCTTCAACGTCTCTATTGTCTCAAATGTCCTTGTTTTCAATTTATTCCTATCTTTATCGCTATGCTTGCAATTGTTATGTGGTGTTGTAGTCGTTGAATGTTTAGCTTTTTTCTTTATTTGCATAGCTCCCAACACATCCAAGTGAAGGTAATGATACCAATGGTTGTATTGTTCCTATCATTTAGTTGTTTTTGAGCCATATTTTGAGGTCACTTACATGAAAAGCTCATGCTATATATGGTTCATATGTTTTTCCAAACTCCTAAAAAGTATTTAATTCATGAAACTACAGAATTGGTTACTTTGACAATGGTTTAAATATTTGTAGGTGCACAAATTGATGCAAGTGTTGCATGCATTGAATGAATACATAATAAGGAATTCATCAACATTTGACTATATCATTGCTTAGCTGTAAGTTTTTTCTTAAAAGCATCGAGTTAAAAGGACATATTTTACAATTGGTGTTTATATTTTCAATGACTTTTTTTTACAGGATGCTGGAGCAATTGGAGCATGGAATAATTAACTCACAACAAATTCTTTGGACACCTCATGCTTTCTTTTTTTGGAAAGTGAACAGAGATGATGCGATCGTGTAAATGTACATTAGTGATGATATACACATTTTTATGAACGTAAGACATTGTACAAGATGAAATATGAATATATTGATTTGTTGCTTCATGTAATTCTGTTGCGTATACTGTAAATGTGCTCGCATGTTATATTAATGAAAAGTGTTGATGGGTGTAAAATAAAAAGAATAACAAAACATTGAAGACGTGAGAATTGACAAATTGAGATTGTTAATATCAAACAATGATTATTATAAATGAAAAAGATGTTTGTCGTGGCGACGATGCTGGAAATAGGCAAGAAAACAATAATTTATAGAAACCACTTACCGGCATTTCTAGCATGCCTACAATGCTAAACTAACCAAGTTATAAAAGCCAATTTCTGGCATTCTAAAATTGCTGCTATCTCTACATTCCGGCATACCGTAAAATGCCACATACCTTTTACCGGCACAGGCTAAACCGGCATCCTTTCGGCATCATTTAAAATGCAGCGAGAAGTCAATTGCGGCGCAGCTTAGACTCTTTTTAGGCATTTTAATTTGTCGTTAAAGGTTGTATTTCTTGTAGTGTGTGTATATTTGTATATGTATATATATATATATATATATATAGAGAGAGAGAGAGAGAGAGAGTCAGGCTAGAATACACTCGAGTGTATCCGGAGCGGAATACACTCAAGTAGTTTTTCATGATGCAATAATTTTTTTGAAAATCTAATCCATTGATCTTCTTGAACATCTCGTGAAAAACTCATACACAAAATTTGAGTACATTTGGATATGTATAGCTCATGTTATGAAGACCACAAAAATTATGCATTTTAATTTAGTTTCACGCGTCGATTTTGTTGCCCTTAGATGAGTGACTTACACTTATCAAAATGGGCTCAAAATTTGTATGTAGCCTAGTTATAGTATGACGGTGAAGAACAACGGTTTATATTTTGCAAAAAATAGTCTTGATATGTAAACACACTTGAGTGTATTCGTGTGATCCGTACACTCGAGTGTATTCTAGCCTGACTATATATATATATATATATATATATATATATATATATATATATATATATATATATATATATATATATATATATATATATATATATATATATATATATATATATGATCATATTCAATACTTGCGCGGGTAGCTACTCGCTCCCTCTTTTGATTAGCTTTTTTAAGTTTCTTACTTTACACATGTAGAGAGTTACTTTACCTAGCAAACTGTTACTTTTCATGCATAAATAGTTACATTTGTTATAGCTATACAAAATACGTAATTATATATATAATTATATACATTCATATATATATATATATATGTACATATATATGTATATATATTTGTTATGTGTATATATATGGGCCCATATTACACAGTAGCTACTCGCTCCCTCTTTTGATTATTTTTTTGGAATTTCTTACTTTACTCATGTAGAGAAAGAAGCTATGAACTAATGGGGTTATTTCTTTGATTGGAGGTCGGTTGGGATGGCATATATGTGTCCATAAACCGAAATTTAATATTCAAGAAGCCTCTATGAGCTGCCCTCTTGTATGGCCATAAAATCCCTAGGCTAAGGACACATGGAAAGCTCCATAGACACCTCATGCTTGACTTCTTACTTATCCATAAAGGTTTGCATGTCCATAGGCACCATTAGCATTGGACACATGGAAAGTAACTTGACACCTCATTCTTTACTTCTTCCTTATCCATAAAGGGTTGCATGTCCATGGACACCCTTATACATGACACATGGAAAGTCTCATTGACACCTCATACTTGACCTCTTTCTTTATATAACCATATCTACTACTTCCCAACTCTAAATTTGAAAAATATTGCTCTTCTTTCTTTACTCTAGCTTAGAGCATAACTCCTACTCTATTTGTCCATGAAGGTTCTATCCCAAGGTAAAAGGAGATGCCTATCTTGGTGAAGAAGGCTCCTTGGGTTCCAAATTTCTCTATTTAGGATTTCTAAAGCTCCTCCTTGGTTATTTTGACCAAAACTAGTAAGTATCCTCCTTTCCTTCCCTATTTTCATGTTGTTAGTCTTCCTCCCACCTTTGTCCAGGTCGGAACCATGGCCTTCCATGGTAAAACCCCAACTAGAACCATAAACACCTCATCTCCATGTTCTTCTGTTAGGGTTTTTCACCTCTAAAGTGGAGAAGGTGCTTCTTGCTCGAGATAGGAGCTTTGTTGGAGAAACCAACCTCTCTAAGCTTGAGAACCTTACTTATTGGACCTATCCACCTTCTCTAGAGGTTCTTTAAAGGCCAAGGCTTGACTTAGACTATTTAGACTCTAAAGTTGAGGTATGATGTATCCCCTATTCTTCTATGTTGAGAAATTCAACTATGCTTATTAATTCTCTTTGTCCTATGGACATTAGCCTATACACAATGTCTTTTTTTTTTAAAATCATGGATCATGTGAACTACCTTATTTGATATTTATCATGTGATCATGGATATTATTTTGAACTCTTATCTTATGCTTTGTTCATGATGGAACTCTAAAAGATGGCATTTGATGTCTTTTGCCAACTTATGAGGTGGATGTATATGATGGTCACTTATGTGGTGACTAGTTTATGTATTCTAACTATACTTTCTATTTGCCTCTACATTTAACATGCTATGTAATTCAGTAGCACTAGAGTATTGTAATTGCATTGGTTTTTATGGCAGATGTGTTATTTCCTACCAAGCAGATGTGACATTTTTTGCTCTTTTAGGATGGAAAGGAAACTCAGACCTAGGGCAAGATGTGTGATTCTTGGCCCATGTTTTATATATTTGATAGATTGGCAGTATTCCTTTCTCTATCAAGTTTCAAGTTTATGAGACTTGGCCGCCTTTCTCTATGTTTATCTCATATGCATGCAGGTTGATGATATGGGGTGTGTGCCCTAACTCTTTACATGTGCTTGTGTGGCACAATCTTTATGTTTTCTTAATGGCAAGTATTTATTTGTTATCATATGATTTCAATTCCTTTTCTCTTGATACCCATTTTGGTGGTCCTTATCCTTTCTATGGGAAGCCTTATATATTTGTTGGCCTTTATTCCATATATAGCTCAATTTTCCTATTTAGTATGCACATACCAACCTTTACTGATGTCATCTATTTTCTCTTCTTGCTGGGGTATGCTTACAACCCTAGGTGAAGGACTTTGATGCAAGGCATGGAGTTTTGGACTAGCTTAAGGAGTTAAAGCTTGGAGATAAAGTTTTTATGATTTAGATTTCCCTCTACTTAGATCCTTATGTTGTTTTATACAAGTAAACCCTTACAAGATATTATGATATACTTTTGTAATCTTTTGTGAAAATTGAATATAGTCATTATTTTTATTCTGCTACTATATTTTGGTTGTTTTGAATACCATTTATTGAAGTTTGAAAATTTTTCACCTATTCTAGCATACCTTTGAGTGTGTTTGGAATGGATGTTTTATTTTTCAATTAATTTTAAGTAAGGGGGTGATCCTGCCTCCTTACAGCATGGTATTAGAGCCCATGGTAGTCCGAATCTGACTATTTCAAATTTGTCTCCCTAGTTAGAATACTTACCTTACCTTTATGTGACATGTTTACCTTAAATTTGATCAATAGATGATGAAGGGTTGATTTAGGATAATATAGTTTCACATTATAATAATGATGAATAGATCCTTAAAATACTTACTACTAAAAGATGCATAAGTAACCATAGTAACTTGAGGTTGTTTAGCTTGGCCTTTAGGAAGCTACTAGGACATGAAGTTGAAATCAAAGGTGTCTAGAAAAATTAGGATTCAGGGGCTGGCAATAATTTTCCTCCACACCCCTAGCTTGGTTTACGAAGACTCTCGAATCCATATGATATCGGCCTGGCCTAAGCTTATATGAATTATTCAAAATAGCATATTTTTAAGTAATAGTAGTCTTAGACATATATATGATTTATCTTTAGGGACCCTAATCTGTTGAACTAGTCTCCCATGTGTAAAGACTTGTTTGAGGATGGATAAGAGCAAGTTAAATTATAGTTCATTGTTACTCTTTACAAGTTCTATTTTTTTGCATGATGCTTATGTAGTTGGATGTAAGGAAGTGTAGTTGAACCTTTTGTACCTAAAGAATAGTTTTGCCTTAATAAGATGAATGCTTTAGGGGTGGTGAATAAGTTGTTTCCTTTTATGTGGATGTTTTGATTTCGAGGACGAAATCCCTTTAAGGGGTGGTGTGGTGTAACATACTAGATCTCGGATCCTACCCTGGAAGTTGACATTCTGGACTTAGCCAAACAAGGTTGAAGGTTAGACCTAAATACATGTTTAGTATAACCCCAATGATCTAATGCATGTATAGATCACCTCAATGTAACCTAATGTTCTAACATTAATCTTAGGTTTATAATGTATACATAAAATATGCCACAAAACTCATTTTGGTGGTAATATGAAGATAAGAAACTTAATTGGATGAGTAATTTAGATAATGGGCCGTTAATGGGCCATATGACATATCTCAAAAAAAAGAAGTCTCAAAAGTAGAAACAAACTTCAAATTCGAAATCTAATATCAAAATTAGCCTACATGTCAAATTTCATCTATTTTGGACAACCTTAAAATATTAGGATAAGTTTAGGAGAGAGAAAATGAGTAAAAGGCATAAGTAATGAATAATATGATTATATAACTTTAAAATATGGAAATAATGGAAAATCCATATTCAACACATAAAAGATAACTTGTGTATGAAGTTTGGTCCAATTTGAATGTTGTTTGTGCAAGTTATGCAATTTTAGGTACATTCTGCACTTTTCTGCAATTTACCCAATTGGGAGGTTTTCTTTGCAAATTGTCACATGCATTATAATCCTTATATATTCCCTTACCATTCTCGAGTTTTTGAACATGGGGCACCTAGTTTCACCTTGGTTTGAAGGTGTTATTTTCCAAGGGCATTATAGGGATTGCACTCTTTATAAATGAGCTTATCTTTAGAAGCTATGAACCAATGGGGTTATTTCTTTAATTGGAGATCGGTTTGGATGGCCTATATGTGTCCATAAACCGAAATTTTATATTCAAAAAGCCTTTATGAGATGTCCTCTTGCATGGCCATAAAATCCCTAGGCTAAGGACACATGGAAAGCTCCATAGACACCTCATGCTTGACTTCTTGCTTATCCATAAAGGTTTGCATGTCCATAGGCACCCTTAGCATTGGACACATCGAAAGTAACATGACACCTTGTTCTTTACTTCTTCCTTATCCATAAAGGCTTGCATGTCCATGGACACCCTTATACATGACACATGGAAAGTCTCATAGACACCTCATACTTGACCTCTTTCTTTATATAGCCATATTTATCCCTTCCCAACTCCAAATTTGAAAACTCTTGCTCTTCATTATTTCCTCTAGCTTAGATCATAACTCCTACTCACTCCTATAGAAATGGCTTATAAAGTCACTTTTAAAGGCGTCAGTTGTATAAATACACCGACACCTAAAACCTAAAATGTCGGTTTAATTAAAAAACCGACATCTATCTGTGAAGAGCGACCAGACACGGGTATCACTTTTATTCAGTGTCGGTTCCCGAATAATAAACTGACGCCCAAAATTAACCGCCAAATCCAAAATTTTGCTTGAAAAAAATTACCTCCAAAATATGACATATGGCATCGGTTATTTACTAAAAAACTGACGACGAAAGGTTATTCGCGATATAGAAATTGGGCACATTTTGGTCGTCGGTTTTACTACAAGAACCGACGCTTATGGGTTTTCGTGCGTTTTCTCGGGAAATTTTTCACACCCCTTTGAGCGTCGGTTTGAGAAAGAAACCGACGACTATGGTCATTAATCGAGAATAATTTTTTTAATCAGCGTATGTAGATAGACGTCAGTTTTTTTCTAGTAAAAATCGACGACTATCATTGAGAATAGGTGTCGGTGTATTTGTAGAACCGACACCTTTAGGTTTACGTGTCAGTTGTTTTTAATAACCGACGTCGATTGATAACTTAACAGCACCCACACGAGCCTGACTCTTCCCCTTTCTCTGTTTCATTCATTGTTTCAAGCTGCTACTCTAGTGTTTGGTCTGGTGATTTCTGGTAATTTCTCCTCTGCCCCCACCTCCTCCGCCGTTTACTCCGGCCGCGCGCTGCTCCGCTCGCTTGGCTGGTCCTCTGCCCACCTCCTCCGCCACTTGCCCTCTGCCCCCAGCTCCGACGACCTTCTCTCCTTCTCCGGTGACCTTCTATCTTGCTCTGACGGCCTGCTCTCCTGCTCCTGCTGCTCACTGCTGCTACTCTCCCCGCCAACGCCGCCAAAGGTACCTGCTCTGCTCTTCTTCCTCCTCTTCTTCCTCTTCCCTCAAGTAGGTACCCTGCTCCGTGATTGAAGTGTGTGAAATCACAGGTTGGCACAGTCGTGCTGGGCAGCACGGACGTGTTGGTAGCACGGCCATGTTGGTTGATTTTGTGCTATATTGCTCAATTATAATCGGATAGCTTATAATGTTGTTCTACATTACTCTTCTAAAATTATTCTTATATTGTTGAATCGGGTCAATGACCACACCTGCTATTGTGCCTGAATTATGCCATGTATGTTTATACAAAGTGAATCTTATCACTCTAATTGTGAATTATTGCATGTTTGAAACTATTGAATTCTTGATTTATTATTTAATAATGCTCTAATTGTGAGTGATGCAATGTAAGTGAGCAAATACATGTAGTGGATATGTACTCATTAGCCTAGAAACCCGTCCAAGATTTACTCATTAGGAGTAAATCTTGGATAGTACCCGGTTTGGGACTGTTCTTGAACACCTAATCTCACTTAGGATGTAAGTGTATAATGTGTATTGGGTTTTCAAGAAAATTTCAGTAGCATTTCCCCGTTTGTTCTCTAAGTACATATGTACTTGGAGAACAGTGGGGAAATGCTGCCGAAATTTTCTTGAAAACCCAATACACATTATACACTTACTAGTGAGATTAGGTGTTCAAGAATGGGATAGGTGATACACATTTATTATATATAAGAATGACAACACATGTATTTGTTGGCCTAGAAACCCGTCCAAGATTTACTCATTAGGAGTAAATCTTGGATAGTCCCCAGTTTGGAACTGTTCTTGAACACCTAATCTCACTTAGGATGTAAGTGTATAATGTGTATTGGGTTTTTGAGAAAATTTTGGCAGCATTTCCCCATTTGTTCTCTAAGTACAAATGTACTTAGAGAACAGCAGAGAAATGCTGCCGAAATTTTCTTGAAAACCCAATACACATTATACACTTACCAGTGAGATTAGGTGTTCAAGAATGGGATAGGTGGTACACATTTATTATATATAAGAATGACAACACATGTATTTTTTGGCCTAAAGTTTTAACCATGCAAAAACTCTAATCTGTTAACCCTAGACCCTAATCTTGTTGTAATATATACTTGTTTTTTCTTTGATCATAGAATGGATAGATCATGGATGTCCATTCGCAATCGCTGCACCCCAGAGTTTATTTATGGTCTTGACCAGTTTATTAGATTTGCCGAGGAACATAGGAAACAACCTGGAGATAGGTTCTACTGTCCATGTAGGCATTGCGGTAACAACTTGAAAGTCAGCACTGGTGATGAAATCAAAAGTCATGTCATGTGCAACGGGATTATACAAGGCTATACAGAATGGCACTGGCATGGAGAGATTTCAAACCCGAAACTAGTGGATGTCGATAGCAGTGCTTGTGTGGAAGAAGAAATTGCCTATGATGACGTAGATGTGAATGAACCAGTTCCAGTAGACATCATTGCTGCGATGCTGGATAGTTGTGGGGTAGAGCACACCGATCCACCTCCCATTTTTATAAACATTATGCATGATGCTGAGATATTGTTATACACAGGTTGTACTAAGTTTACGAAGCTTAGTGCTGTGTTGAGATTGTATAAGCTGAAAGCTAACAATAGATGGAGTGACAAAAGCTTCACGTCATTGTTGTCTTTGTTGAAAGAAATGCTTCCTGAAGGAAACGAGCTTCCAATCTCAACATACCAGGTAAAGAAATTGTTGTGCCCAATGGGAATGGATGCCAAGAAGATACACGCATGCCCGAATGATTGTGTATTATTTCAAAAGGACTATGTGGATTTGAAAGATTGTCCAAAATGTGGTGCATCACGGTATAAATTGACGACTTCGGGGGAGTCCTAAACTGGTTCTCCTACCAAGGTGATGTGGTATCTACCTATAATATCACGGTTTCAACGCTTGTTTGCCAATCCGATAGATGCGAAGAATTTGAGGTGGCATGCAGATGTTAAGAAAAATAGCAATGGGATCCTACGACATGCGTCTGATTCCCCACAATGGAAGAAGATTGATCTATTGTACCCTGAATTTGGTGAAGAAGTCAGGAATCTAAGACTTGGGCTTTGTACAGATGGGATGAATCCGTACGGGACATTGAGCAGCCAACATAGCATTTGGCCAGTCATGCTTGTTATATACAATCTTCCTCCCTGGCTGTGTATGAAAAATAAGTACATAATGTTGTCGTTGTTGATATCGGGCCCTAAACAACCTAGAAATGACATCGATGTTTATCTTGAACCTCTGATTGATGACTTAAAGAAACTCTGGGGTGAAGGTGTGATGACCTATGATGCTTCACGAAGAGAGACATTTCGTTTGCATGCTATGTTGTTTTGCACTATTAATGACTTTCCAGCATATGGGAATTTGTCTGGATATAGTGTCAAAGGAGCTAAAGCGCATCCTATATGTCAAGAGAACACTGATTCAACAAGACTAAAACATGGCGGTAAGACTGTATATCTCGGTCATCGAAGGTTTCTTACAAAATTCCATCGTAGATTGGTATCAATGAAAGATCTGAAGTTGATAGGTCTTAAATCTCATGATTTTCACACTCTAATGCAACAAATATTGCCTGTGCCAATTAGATCTATATTGCCGAAGCATGTAAGGTTTGCAATCACCAGACTTTGTTTCTTTTTCAACAGTCTGTGCAACAAAGTTATTGACCCTGATACTCTCGATAAATTGCAAAGAGAAGTGGTTGTTACCCTATGTCAGCTTGAGATGTATTTTCCTCCGTCGTTCTTTGATATCATGGTACATCTTATTGTCCACTTGACTAGGGAAGTGAAAATGTTGGGACCAGTTTTCTTGCATTGGATGTATCCCTTTGAACGATACATGAGCGTTTTTAAAAGTGATGTTCGAAACCGTTATCGGCCTGAAGGGAGTATTATCAAGGGTTATGTGGCGAGAGAGGTTATGGATTTTTGCAATGACTTTCTCAGTGGTAATGACACTCCTGATAATGACAAGAATATTCACGAGCAATTTGGCAAAGGAATTTTGGGATCACGTGTGAAAGTAATCAGTCGTGAGCAGTTGGAACAAGGTCACTTGTATATTTTACACAACATGGATGAAGTGAACGTTTATATCGAGGAACATACCAATTTTATCAAGAGACAATATCCTCGAGCCAATACAATGTGGATTGCTAGAGAGCATAACAAGACATTTATTAAGTGGTTTGAAAATAAAGTCTTACATCAACTATCTCAAACACCAGATGATATTACTGAAACTATCAAATGCCTCGCCTTTAAAACAAAATTGACTGTTATGTCTTATGAAGGGTATGACATTAATGGATTCACATATTACACAAAGCGCCAAGATGATAAGAGTGTCGTCCAAAACAGTGGGGTCACCCTTCAAGCATCGACTATGTTTTTTGCAAGTGTAAAGGATAAGAGTCCACGTGAAGCTAAAATGTCATATTACGGTGTCATTGAAGACATATGGGAGTTTGACTACATAGATTTTAGAATTCTGCTCTTCAAATGTAGTTGGGTTGATAACACCAAAGGAGTTATAGTGGATGAATTGGGTTTCACTGTAGTGAACTTTGAAAAGATTGGCGAGAAGGGTGAACCATTCATATTGGCATCACATGCGAAACAAGTATTTTATATCGATGATCCTGCAAATGATAAATGGTCGGTTATTCTTCATGGTAAAAGACAGTTCATTGAAGATCCTATAGATGAAGAACAATACTATGATAAGTATGATGACTCCAGTCCATTCTCAGTTGGGTTGCCAACACCAGCAAATATTGAAGCTAATGATGACTTGTATGTGCGTAGAGATCACAATGAAGGATTGTTAATTGATAAAAAATCACAATATTAGAGGCATGTTTATATTTTTTTATATGTTTTATTTTTCTGAATGTGAACTTTACAATGTGAATGTGAACTTTACAATGTGAATTACTTTATAATGTGAAATTTACAATGTGAATGTGAACTTTACAATGTGAATTACTTTATAATGTGAACTTTACAATGTGAATTACTTTACAATGTGAGCTTTACAATTTGAATTACTTTACAATGTGAACTTTACAATGTGAATGTGAATTTTCAGATGGCTGAGCATTCTCCTGATGATCGTGTTGATGATTACCGTGAGGATGAGGACATCAATGCGCCGCCTCACAATGTAAGTTTTAAAAATATATCATATATTTATATCTATATGTCCATTTATAGTTATATCTTGTAAATGTGTTTATTTTGTCAAAGTTTAGGTTGATGATGCACATGTACCATCTAAAGCACTTGAGGCACTTGATCAGCAACACCAAAAAGTTGACAAGAGAAGGGGCATCACTATGATGAAGAAGTTAATAGCGCAAAAGGGCAATGGACCCAAACTTGTTGTGGATTTTGATAATGCAGGAAATGCATCTGGTGTGAATCGCAATTCATTTGTTTCATATCTTGGGTATGTTACTCGTAGACATTGTGGTTGTAAGATAGATTCTTGGCATAAAGTTTCTAAGGAGAAGAAAGACGTAATATGGAAGGATTTATGCGTGAGTTATTATCAATTTGCAATTCTATTTTGTAGATTACTAATTTTTTGGATACTAGTTAATAGCAATTTTATTTTGTCGAGTATATTTGAATTGGATGAAAAGCTGCATCGTAAATGTGTGATGCAACGCTGTGGGAGAGTCCTAAGGAACTATAGGACAAATCTCACCCGAGAATACATAAAAGAAGCTGACAAGAGGAAGAAGACAGCCACTAAACAGTGGAACTTCCTTGACAAAGAAGAATGGGACCCGTTTGTTGCTTCAAGACAAACTGATGAATTCAAGGTATTAGGCGTCAGTCCCAATCTCATTAATATATGTTGTATTCACCTATTCAAGATTAACATTTACTATTACTAACCAAATCATTAATGTGCATACTAACTAGGCCCTCAGTGAGGCACAAAGATCAAGGCGTGCACTGAATGTGCATGACCACACAATGGGTCCAAAGGGGTATGCAGGCATTTGCCAAAGACTACATTCTGAGGCTACTACTTAGTCTGCTGCTACTCAGGAGTCCTCCACTATAGGTAGCACACCTCTGCCTCGCCATGATGTCTGGATAGCTGGGAGGCAAAATAAGAAGGGAGAAATAAGGAAGCCCGCAACTATTGAGGCGGCTGCAAAAATGGTAAAATACAACTCTTACAGCAATCGTTCGAATATTGATTATTTGTGGTGTTTACTTAATTACAAATTTTTGTTTTGGCGATTAGCGAGAGCTGCACGAGCTGAGGAAACAAGGCAAGTTCATCCCTGAGGGCACAAGGGATGAATTGACAGTTGCTCTGGGTAACCCAGAGCATCCTGGACGTGTTAGGGCTGCAGGCGCTGGTGTGGGCATCAAAGCTTTTTTTGGGCCATCCCAGCGTAAACATGTCCCAAAAGTGGGACTTTCACAAGAAGAGGTAATATATTTTTTCCTTGTAGATGTTACTGTAAAAGAGAATTCAATAATTAGAATTTGACATTTCTTTTATCCATGTATAGGTAGATAAGTTATTTGATAGGAAACTCGAAGAAGCAATGAAAAAGTGACAGGCATCTCAGACTGTCACTTACCAGACAGTACCTATGGTGTCTCCTACTACAGGCTCTACTCCTACTGTAGAGGTTGGGAGTAATCTTGTAGACCCACCACCTAGCAAATCCGCTGTAAGTATTTTTATGACATAGTAACTAGTTTTTAAATTCAAGATGATATGTTTTAAAGATGATATGTATATATGAAATTGTAGTCGTTTCAAAAAAAGATGATATGTATATATGTACATAACATTCTTTACACAAAAATTTGTAGGGGTTGAAGCCATGCCGTCTAAAAGTTAATGAATATGTCGTTGCAGAGACGTCGACTTACCCATCCCTACCAGGGGAAATGTTTCACGGGTCTCGATTACCAGCTAGTTGGATTCGTGTGAGCCCGGTACATATATTCCCCAAGTGGATGGATCTTCCATTTCCATATGCCCACCCAGATTGTGAAACGCTTGGTGAGGCAGAAGGCGGAGTGATATTATGGCTAAAAGTGGATGTCATCTTTACTGAAACTGTATGGTAAATTTACATTACGTTAAATTGTTAGTGTGTGTATATGATGTCAGTTGATCTGAAATTATTATATATATATACATGTTAAAAAGAAGACACCCACAGCATCTAGGCCTCCACTTCCACCTCCTACATTACCTAGTTGGGTTCCACAGGACCTTCCTATCCCGTTAGGTCCTAAATGTAGGGGTATGGCAATATGGTTAGGAGAACATGATATAAATTACCCTATAACTATTTCTATATATTCATATGTTGCAGGTCAATCATACGAAAGCAAACTATTTATACAAGATATTTTGGAGTTGTTTCGATATGATTGGCTAAATACATCTGTGATAGAGCTATGGATAAGGTGAGATCTTCTTTATACATCCATATACCTTATGTAGGATCTGGTGATGTGGTTTCTTATTTATTAATGCATATGTAATTAATACATATTTTGCAGCTACATTGACAAGATATGTGCAGATTTTGCATTCGAACATGTAGGATTTTTGATTCCATCATTGATTAGTCTAGTAGCTAAAGACCCTCCGTCAGTTCAACAATACTGCTGTGAGGCTTTTACAATTTTTGCTCAAAATAAGAAGACGGTGATAATGGCTCCATTCAATGTAGAGTAAGTTTACTTTACTTATTATAATTTGGACTTAAGAAAATTACATTTTTATTGTGGATTTTGAGTTATTAATTTTTAACTTTTTTACCTCTAGTGGTATGCATTGGGAGTTATTGGTTATTATCCCCGAGACGTTCATTGTCTATTATCTAGATCCTAAGGGGAGTAAATTGAATACAAACTATGGACACATAATGAAAATGGCATTATTCCGGTGAGAAATATTTCATTTTCATATCTGTTAACATATGTTATTACATTACTATTTAATTATGCAATGTACTGTGTTACATTAACATGTAGGGGTTTTGATGAGTTCAAAAAGGCTGGAGGAAAGGTCCCCATGAAAAAGAACCAACCAATAATTTGGAAGAACGTGAAAGTAAGTTCCCGACTTCAATATATGTATATATTATTTATGTGAACAGTGCTTAATTAGTTGTATTTTTTAATATTTTGTATGTTTGAATTTATAGTGTGCTACACAAGACAACGGATGGGCATGTGGATACTATGTGATGTGATTTATGCACATGATTATCAAATATGCCGCAATGGACATCGATTGTATTGCTGAGGTATTATATAGTCTCATTAGATAATATGAAATATATCAATCTTATTTATTGCTCATTAATTATATATATACATCATTCTCTTTACAGGTGTTTAAAACTGACCACACTACAGGAACGGCCTTACCAGATGTACATGCTCCCTATACGACGGGAGAATTAAATAAAGTAAGAGAAGAATGGGCAACAACCATACAAATAGTTGGGGTTTTAAGATATAATTGGGATGTTGATAGCGAATAATGACTAAAGAATGATATTTTGTAAATGAATTTTTGAATTATAATATATGTGAATGTTTCTACATGTCTGGATGTTTCTACATGTGTCTGAGTGAAAATGAATGAAACTGTTGGTTGCTATATGAATGTTTCTACATGTGTGAATGTGAAAATGAATGGAACTACAGATTGCTAGCTACATGAATGTTTCTAAATGTGTGAAAATCAAATGGAACTACAGGTTGCATTGCTAAATGTGTGAATATTTTTGTTGTTAATTTTGTAGGTTTGTGGCCTATTGTTGGCTGATATCAATGGATGTCGTAAAACCTATAGTTCATAACTGAACTGCAGGTTTCTCATCCTGCGACCAGCCATACAGCAGGTCTGCAGACTGACAGAAAGAAAAAAAAACAAAAAATAGGCGTCGGTTATTTTTATAAAACTGACGCCACATCGTTACAGTGTCAGTTTCTAATAGTAACCGACGTCTATTTCCTTAACACCACGACCATGCTGGACAGCACGGCCGTGGCAGCGGACTAGACACCACGGCCGTGCTGGCCAGCACGGCCGTGTTGGGAGTTATATGACGTCAGTTTCTTATCTAATAACTGATGCTGATAGTGCCCAAGATGGTGCCCTTCTGTGGTGCGAAGGTATATGAAGTCAGTTGCTTATCTAATAACCGACGCCTATAGTGCCCTACTGGCGCGTTTTCGGTGGCGCGCGAAGGGTTTTGGCGTCAGTTTTTGAACCGACGCATAACGGCTGGGCTTTTAGCGTCGCCCACATAGGTGTCGCTTAGAAACCGACACTAAAGGCCTTAAATAACCGACACTAAAGGTCGGTTATGTACTAGTGACTCTATTTGTCCATGAAGCTGTATCCCAAGGTAAAAGGAGGTGCCTAGCTTGGTGAAGAAGGCTCCTAGGGTTCCAAATTTCTCTATTTAGGATTTCTAAAGCTCCTCCTTGGTTATTTTGACCAAAACTAGTAAGTATCCTCCTTTCCTTCCCTATTTTCATATTGTTAGTCTTCCTTCCACCTTCCTCCAGGTCAGAACCATGGCCTTCCATGGTAAAACCCCACCTAGAACCATAAACACCTCATCTCCATGTTCTTTTGTTAGGGTTTTTCACCTCTAAAGTGGAGAAGGTGCTTCTTGTTCGAGATAGGAGCTTATTTGGAGAAACTAGCCTCTCTAAGCTTGAGAACCTTACTTATTGGACCTATCCACCTTCTCTAGAGGTTCTTTAAATGCCTAGGCTTGACTTGGACTATTTAGACTCTAAAGTTGAGGTATGATGTATCCCCTATTCTTCTATGTTGAGAAATTCACCTATGCTTGTTAATTCTCTATGTCCTATGGACATTAGCCTATACACAATGTCTTTTGTTTTGAAAATCATGGCTCATGTGAACTACCTTATTTGATATTTATCATGTCATGATGGATATTGTTTTGAACTCTTATCTTATGCTTTGTTCAAGATGGAACTCTAAAAGATGGCATTTAATGTCTTTTGCCAACTTATGAGGTGGATGTATATGATGGTCACTTATGTGGTGACTAGTTTATATATTCTGACTATACTTTCTATTTGCCTCTACAATTAACATGTTATGTAATTCAGTAGCACTAGAGTAGTGTAATTGCATTAGTTTTTTCAGTAGATGTGTTATTTCCTACCGAGCAAATGTGATATTTCCTGCTCTTTTGGGATGGAAAGGAACCTCAGACCCAGGGCAAGATGTGTGATTCTTGGACCATGTTTTATATATTTGGATGATTGGCAGTATTCCTTTCTCTATCAGGTTTCAATTTTATGAGACTTGGCCGCGTTTGTGTTTATATTGTTCTAGGGCTATGTTTATCTCACATGCATGCAGGTTGATGATATGGGGTGTGTTCCCTAACTCTTTACATGTGCTTGTGTGGCACAATCTTTATGTTTTATTAATGGCAAGTATTCTTTTGTTATCATATGTTTTTAATTCCTTTTCTCTTGATACCCATTTGGTTGGTCGTTATCCTTTCTATGGGAAGACTTATATATTTTTGTCCTTTATTCCATATATAGCTCAAATTTCCTATTTAGTATGCACATACCAGCCTTTATTGATGTCATCTATTTTCTCTTCTTGCTGGGGTATGCTTCCAACCCTAGGTGAAGGACTTCGATGATAAGGCATTAAGTTTTGGACTGGATTTAGGAGTTAAAGCTTGGAGACAAATTTGTTATGGTTTAGATTTCCCTCTACTTAGATCCTTATGTTGTTTTATACATGGGATATTATGATGTACTTTTGTAATCTTTTGTAAAAATTGAATATAGTCATTATTTTTATTCTGCTACTATACTTTGGTTGTTTTGAATAACATTTATTGAAGTTTGAAAAATTTTCACCTATTCTAGCATACCTTTGAGTGTGTTTGGAATGGATGTTTTATTTTTCAATTAATTTTTAGTAAGGGGGTGATCCCGCCTCCTTACAGCATGGTATTAGAGCCCATGGTAGTCTGAATCTGACTATTTCAAATTTGTCTCCCTAGTTAGAATACTTACCTTACCTTTACGTGAAATGTTTACCTTAGAGTTGATCAATAGATGATGAAGGGTTGATTTAGGATAATATAGTTTCACATTAGAATAATGATGAATAGATCCTTAAAATACTTACTATTAAAAGATTCATAAGTAACCATAGTAACTTGAGGTTATTTAGCTTGGCATTTAGGAAGCTACTAGGACATGAAGTTGAAATCAAAGGTGTCTAGAAAGGATTAGGATTCAGGGGCTAGCAAGATTTTCCTCCACACCACTAGCTTGGTTTACGAATACTCTCGAATCCATATGATACCGACCTGGCCTGAGCTGATATGAATTGTTCAAAATAGCATGTTTTTAGGCAATAGTAGCCTTAGACATCTATATGATTTATCTTTAGGGAAGACTTGTTTGAGGATGGACAAGAGCAAGTTAACTCATGGTTCATAGTTAGTGTTTACAAGTTATGTTTTTTTTTGCATGGTGCATATGTAGTTGGATGTAAGGAAGTGTAGTAGAACCTTTTGTACCTAAAGAATAGTTGTGACTTAATAAGATGAATCCTTTAGTGGTGGTGGATATTTTTTTTCTTATATGTGGATGTTTTTATTTTGAGGACGAAATCCCTTTAAGGGGTGGTGTGGTGCAACATACTCGATCTCGGACCCTACACTGGAAGTTGACATTCTGGACTTAGCCAAACAAGGTTGAAGGTTAGACCTAAATATTGGTTTAGTATAACCCCAATTATCTAATTCATGTATAGATCAACTTAATGTAACCTAATGTTCTAACATTAATCGTAGGTTTATAATGGATACATAAAATATGCCACACAACTCATTTTGGTGGTAATATGAAGATAAGAAACTTAATTGGATGAATAATTTGGATAATGGGTTGTTAATGGGCCATATGATATATCTCATAAAAAGAAGTATCAAAAGTAGAAACAAACTTCAAATTCAAAATCTACATATCAAAATTAGCCTACATGTCAAATTTCTTCTAATTTGGACAACCTTGAAATATTAGGATAAGTTTAGGAGAGAGAAAATGAGTAAAATGCATAAGTAAGGAATAATATGATTATATAACTTTAAAATATAGAAATAATAGCAAATTCATATTTAACACATCAGAGATAACTTGTCGATGAAGTTTGGTCCAATTTGGAAGTTGTTTGTGCAAGTTATGCACTTTTAGGTAAATTCTGCACTTTTCTGCAATTTACCCAATTGGGAGGTTTTCTTTGCAAATTGTCACATGCATTATAATCCTTATATATTCCTTTACCATTATCAATTTTTTGAACAATGGGGCACCTAGTTGCACCTTGGTTTGAAGGTGTTATTTTCCAAGGGCATTATAGGGATTACTCTCTTTATAAATGAGCTTATCTTTAGAAGTTATGAACCAATGGGGTTATTTCTTTGATTGGAGGTCATTTGGGATGGACTATAAGTGTCCATAAACCGAAATTTGATATTCAAGAAGCATCTATGAGCTGTCCTCTTACATGGCCATAAAATCCCTAGGCTAAGGACACATGGAAAGCCCCATAGACACCTCATGCTAGACTTCTTCCTTATCCATAAAGGTTTGCATGCCCATAGGCACCCTTAGCATTGGAAACATGGAAAGTAACTTGACACCTCGTTCTTTACTTCTTCCTTATCCATAAAGGCTTGCATGTCCATAGACACCCTTATACATGACACATGGAAAGTCTCATAGACACCTCATACTTGACCTCTTTCTTTATATAGCCATATCTACCCCTTCCCAACTCCAAATTCGAAAACTCTTGCTCTTCTTTCTTTCCTCTAGCTTTGAGCATAACTCCTACTCTTTTTGTCCACAAAGGTTCTATCCCAAGGTAAAAGGAGGTGCCTACCTTGGTGAAGAAGGCTCCTAGGGTTCCAAATTTCTCTATTTAGGATTTGTAAAGATCCTCCTTGGTTATTTTGACCAAAACTAATAAGTATCCTCCTTTCCTTCCCTATTTTCATGTTGTTAGTCTTCCTTCCACCTTTCTCCAGGTCGGAACTGTGGGATTCCAATGTGAAACCCCACCTAGAACCATAAACACCTCATCTCCATGTTCTTTTGTTAGGGTTTTTCACCTCTAAAGTGGAGAAGGTGCTTCTTGCTTGAGATAGGAACTTTGTTGGAGAAACCAACCTCTCTAAGCTTGAGAACCTTACTTATTGGACCTATCCACCTTCCCTAGAGGTTATTTGTAGGTCTATGCTTGACTTTGACAAATTAGACTCTAAAGTTGAGGTATGGGGTATCCCCTATTCTTCTATGTTGAGAAATTCACCTATGCTTATTCATTCTCTTTGTCCTATGGACATTAGCCTATACAGAATGTCTTTTCTTTTGAAAATCATGGTTCATCTGAACTACCTTATTTAATATTTATCATGTGATCATGGATATTCTTTTGAACTCTTATCTTATTCTTTGTTCATGATGGAACTCTAAAAGATGACATTTGATGTCTTTTGCCCACTTATGCTGTGGATGTATATTTTGGTCACTTATGTGGTGACTAGTTTATATATTATGACTATAATTTCTATTTGCCTCCAATTTAACATTCTATGTGAATCAGTAGCACTAGAGTAGTGTAATTGCATTGGTTTTTATGATAGATGTGTTATTTCATGCCAAGCAGATGTGATATTTCCAGCTCTTTTGGGTGATTGGTTGTATTCCTTTCTCTATCATGTTTTAAGTTTATGATACTTGGCCGCCTTTGTGTTTATGTTGTTCTAGGACGATGTTTATTTCACATGCATGCAAGTTGATGATAGGGGGTGTGTGCCCTAATTCTTTACATGTGCTTGTGTGGCACAATCATTATGTTTTATTAATGGTAAGTATTCTTTTGTTATCATATTATTTCATTTCCTTTTCTCTTGATACCCAATTGGGTTGTCCTTATCCTTTCTATGGGAAGCCTTATATATCTTTTGTCTTTTATTCCATATATAGCTCAATTTTCCTATTTAGTATGCACATACCGGCCTTTACTGATGTCATCTATTTTCTCTTCTTGCTGGGGTATGCTTCCAGCCCTAGGTGAAGGACTTGGATGATAATGCATGAAGTTTTGGACTAGCTTAAGGAGTTAAAGCTTGGAGACAAAGTTGTTATGGTTTAGATTTCCCTC
The DNA here is from genome assembly GCA_963693085.1 of Alisma plantago-aquatica. Classification (NCBI taxonomy): domain Eukaryota; kingdom Viridiplantae; phylum Streptophyta; class Magnoliopsida; order Alismatales; family Alismataceae; genus Alisma; species Alisma plantago-aquatica. The sequence goes on along the minus strand of OY856409.1, from coordinate 1,840,853,414 downwards.
TGCTTAGATCAATATATTGTTTCATACATGGAAACCCTTACGGGATATTATGATGTACTTTTGTAATCTTTTGTGAAAATTGAATATAGTCATTATTTTTATTCCGCTACTATAGTTTGGTTGTTTTGAATACCATTTATTGATGTTTGAAAATTTTACACCTATTCTAGCACACCTTTGAGTTTGGTTGGAATTGATGTTTTATTCTTCAATTAATTTTTAATAAGGGGGTGATCCCACCTCCTTATAGCATGGTATCAGAGCCCATGGTAGTCAGAATCTGACTATTTAAATTTTGCCTCCCTAGTTGGAATACTTTCCTTACCTTTACGTGACATGTTTGTCTAGAGTTGATCAATATATCATGAAGGGTTGATTTACGATCATATAGTTTCACATTAGAATAATGATGAATAGATCTTGAAAATACTTACAATTAAAAGATACATAAGTAACCATAGTAACTTGAGGTTGTTTAGCTTGGCCTTTAGGAATCTACTAGGACATGAAGTTGAAAGCAAAGATGTCTAGAAAGGATCAGGTTTCGGGGACTGCCAAGATTGTCCTCCACACCACTAGCTTGATTTACTAGGACTCCTGAATCCATATGATACCGACCTGGCCTGAGTTGATATGAATTGTTCAAAATAGCATTCTTTTAGGCAATAGTAGCCTTAGACATCTATATGATTTATCTTTAGGTACCCTAATATGTTGAACTAGTCTCCCAAGTGTAAATACTTATTTGAGGATGGACAAGAGCAAGTTAACCCATAGTTCACAGTTAGTCTTTAAATGTTATGTTTTTTTTCATGATAATTATGTAGCTGGATGTAAGGAACTGTAATTGAACCTTTTGTACCTAAAGATTAGTTTTGACTTAATAAGATGAATCCTTTAGAGGTGGTGAATAAGTTGTTTTCTTATATGTGGATGTTTTGATTTTGAGGACGAAATCCCTTTAAGGGGTGGTGTGGTGTAACATACTAGTTCTCGGACCCTACCCTGGAAGTTAACATTTTGGACTTAGCCAAACAAGGTTGAAGGTTAGACCTAAATATATGTTTAGTATAACCCCAATGAGCTAATGCATGTATAGATCACCTTAATGTAACCTAATGTTCTAACATTAATCTTAGGTTTTTAATGGATACATAAAATATGCCACATAACTCATTTTGGTGGTAATATGAAGATAAGAAACTTAATTGGATGAATAATTTAGATAATGGGCCGTTAATGGGCCATATGATATATCTCATAAAAAGAAATATCAAAAGGGGAAACAAACATCAAATTTGAAATCTACATATGAAAATTAGTCTACATGTCAAATTTCATCTAATTTGGACAACCTTGAAATATTAGGATAAGTTTAGGAGAGAGAAAATGAGTAAAAGGCATAAATAATGAATAATATGATTATATAACTTTAAAATATGGAAATTTGAAAAATTCATATTCAACACATCAAAGATAACTTGTGTATGAAGTTTGGTCCAATTTGGATGTTGTTTGTGCAAGTTATGCAATTTTAGGTACATTTTGCATTTTTCTGCAATTTACCCAATTGGGAGGTTTTCTTTGCGAATTGTCACATGCATTATAATCCTTATATATTCCCTTACCATTTTCAATTTTTTTAACCATGGGGCACCTATTTTCACCTTGGTTTGAAGGTGTTATTTTCAAGGGCATTATAGTGATTACCCTCTTTATAAATGAGCTTATCTTTAGAAGCTATCAACGAATGGGGTTATTGCTTTCATTGGAGGTCGGTTGGGATGGCCTATAAGTGTCCATAAACTGAAAATTGATATTCAAGAAGCCTCTATGTGATGTCCTCTTTCATGTTCATGAAATCCCTAGGCTAAGGACACATGGAAAGCTCGATAGACACCTCATGCTTGACTTCTTCCTTATCCATAAAGGTTTGCATGTCCATAGGCACCCTTAGCATTGGACACATGAAAAATAACTTGACACCTTGTGCTTCTCTTCTTCATTATCCATAAAGTCTTGCATGTCCATGGACACCCTTATACATGACACATGGAAAGTCTCATAGACACCTCATACTTGACCTCTTTCTTTATATAGCCATATCTACCCCTTCCCAACTCCAAAATTGAAAACTCTTGCTATTATTTCTTTCCTATAGCTTAGAGCATAACTCCTACTCTATTTGGCCATAAAGGTTATATCCCAAGGTAAAAGGAGGGGCCTACCTTGGTGAAGAAAGCTCCAAGGGTTTCAAATTTCTCTATTTAGGATTTCTAAAGCTCCTCCTTGGTTATTTTGACCAAATCTAATTAGTATCCTCCTTTCCTTCCCTATTATCATGTTTTTAGTCTTCCTTCCACCTTCCTCCAAGTTGGAACCATTTCCTTCCATGGTGAAACCCCACTTAGAACCATAAACACCTCATCTCCATGTTCTTTTGTTAGGGTTTTTCACCTCTAAAGTGGAGAAGTTGCTTCTTGCTCGAGATAGGAGCTTTGTTGGAGAAACCAACCTCTCTAAGCTTGATAACCTTACTTATTGGACCTATGCACCTTCACTAGAGGTTCTTTGGAAGCCTAGGCTTGACTTAGACAATTTAGACTCTAAAGTTGAGGTTTGAGGTATCCCCTATTCTTCTATGTTGAGAAATTCACCTATGCTTATTAATTATCTTTGTCATATGGACATTATCCTATGCACAATGTCTTTTCTTTTGAAAATCATGGTTCATGTGAACTACCTTATTTGATATTTATCATGTGATCATGGATATTCTTTTGAACTCTTATCTTAAGCATTGTTCATGATGGAACTCTAAAAGATGACATTTGATGTCTTTTACCCACTTATGAGGTGGATGTATATGTTGGTCACTTATGTGGTGACTAGTTTATATATTCCGACTATACTTTCTATTTTCCTCTAATTTAACATGCTATGTGATTCAGTAGCACTAGAGTAGTGTAATTGCATTGGTTTTTATGGCATACATGTTATTTCCTGCCGAGCAGATGTGATATTTCCTACTCTTTTGGGATGGAAATGAACCTCATACCCAGGGCAAGATGTGTGAATCTTGTCCCATGTTTTATATATTTAGTAGAATGGCAGTATTCCTTTCTCTATCATGTTTCAAGTTTATGAGACTTGTTTGCCTTTGTGTTTATATTGTTCTAGGACTGTGTTTATCTCACATGTAGGCAGGTTGATGATAGGAGGTGTGTGTCCTAATTCATTACATGTGCTTGTGTGGAACAATCTTTATGTTTTATTAATGGTAAATATTCTTTTGTTATCATATGATTGCAATTCCATTTCTATTGATACCCATTTGGGTGGTCCTTATCCTTTCTATGGGAAGCCTTATATATTTTTTGTCCTTTATTCCATATATAACTCAATTTTCCTATTTAGTATGCACATACCAACCTTTATTTCTGTCATCCATTTTCTCTTATTGCTGGGATATGCTTCCAACCCTAGGTGAAGGACTTGGATGATAAGGCATGAAGTTTTGGACTAGCTTAAGGAGTTAAAGATTGGAGACAAATTTGTTATGGTTTAGATTTCCCTCTATTTATATCATTATATTGTTTCATACATGCAAACCCTTACAGGATATTATGATGTACTTTTGTAATCTCTTGTGAAAATTGAATATAGTCATTATTTTTATTCTGCTGCTATACTTTGGTTGTTTTGAATACCATTTATTAAAGTTTGAAAATTTTACACCTATTCTAGCATACTTTTGAGTGTGTTTGGAATGGGTGTTTTATTCTTCAATTAATTTTTAGTAAGGGGTGATCCCACCTCCTTACAACATGGTATCAGAGCCCATGGTATTCAGAATCTGACTATTTCAATTTTGTCTCCCTAGTTAGAATACTTTCCTTACCTTTACGTGACATGTTTGTATAGAGTTGATCAATAGATCATGAAGGGTTGATTTATGATCATATAGTTTCACATTAGAATAATGATGAATAGATCCTTAAAATACTTACAATTAAAAGATGCATAAGTAACCATAGTAACTTGAGGTTGTTTAGCTTGGCCATTAGGAAGATACTAGGACATGAAATTGAAAGCAAAGGTGTCTAGAAAGGATCATGGTTCGGGGGCTGGCAAGATTTTCCTCCACACCACTAGCTTGGTTTACGAGGACTCCCGAATCCATATGATACCGGCCTGGCCTGAGCTGATATGAATTGTTGAAAATAGCATGCTTTTAGGCAATAGTAGCCTTAGACATCTATATGATTTATCTTTTGGGACCCTAATATGTTGAACTAGTCTCCCAGGTGTAAAGACTTGTTTGAGTATGGACAAGAGCCAGTTAACCCATAGTTCATAGTTAGTCTTTACAAGTTATGTTTTTTTTGCATGATGTTTATGTAGTTGGATGTAAGGAAGTGAGTTGAACCTTTTGTACCTAAAGAATAGTTTTGACTTAATAAGATGAATCATTTAGGGGTGGTGAATAAGTTGTTTTCTTACATGTGGATGTTTTGATTTTGAGGATGAAATATCTTTAAGGGGTGTTGTGGTGTAACATACTAGATCTTGGACCCTACACTGGAAGTTGACATTTTAGACTTAGTCAAACAAGGTTGAAGGTTAGACCTAAATAGATGTTTAGTATAACCCCAATAAGCTAATGCACATATAGATCACCTTAATATAACCTAATGTTCTATCATTAATCTTAGGTTTGTAATGGATATATAAAATATGCCACATAACTCATTTTGGTGGTAATATGATGATAAGAAACTTAATTGGATGAATAATTTAGATAATGGACCGTTAATGGTCATATGACACATCTCATAAAAAGAAGTCTCAAAAGTGGAAACAAACTTCAAATTCGAAATCTACATATCAAAATTAGCCTACATGTCAAATTTTATCTAATTTGGACAACCTAGGAGCCTACCTTGGTGAAGAAGGCTCCTAGTGTTCCAAATTTCTCTATTTAGGATTTCCAAAGCTCCTCCTTGGTTATTTTGACCAAAACTAGTAAGTATCCTCATTTCCTTCCCTATTTTCATGTTGTTAGTCTTCCTTCCACCTTCCTCCGGGTCGGAACCATGGCCATCTATGGTGAAACCCCACTTAGACCATAAACACCTCATCTCCATGTTCTTTTGTGAGGGTTTTTCACCTCTAAAGTGGAGAAGGTGCTTCTTGCTCGAGATAGAAGCTTTTTTGGAGAAACCAACCTCTCTAAGATTGAGAACCTTACTTATTGGACCTACCCAAATTCCCTAGAGGTTCTTTGGAGGCCTAGGCTTGACTTGGACTGTTTAGACTCTAAAGTTGAGGTATGATGTATCCCCTATTCTTATATGTTGAGAAATTCACCTATGCTTATTAATTCTCTTTGTCCTATGGACATTAGCCTGTACACAATATCTTTTCTTTTGAAAATCATGGTTCATGTGAACTAACTTATTTGATATTTATCATGTGATCATGATTATTCTTTTAAACTATTATCTTACGTTTTTTTCATGATGGAACTCTAAAATATGACATTTGATGCATTTTGCCCTCTTATGAGGTGGATGTTTATGTTGGTCACTTATGTGGTGACTAGTTTATATATTCTGATTATACTTTCTACTTTCCTCTACATTAACATGATATGTGATTTTGTAGCATTAGAGTAGTGTAATTGTATTAGTTTTTATGGCAGATGTGTTATTTTCTGCCGAGCAAATGTGATATTTCCTGCTCTTTTGGGATGGAAAGGAACCTCATACCTAGGGCAAGATATGTGATTCTTGGCCTATGTTTTATATATTTGGGAGATTGGCAGTATGACACTATTTTTACGTGTGTAGAAATGCAAGTGTATGCGTCAATGTAATATAGGCCTTTGTGAGGCCCGAGTCGAATTCAGGGATACGTGAATTGTCAGAGACTACTACTAACTACTCGCAATCAGCTAGACCGATTAAAGAGTTGAGAGTTGTTGTTAAAATTAAAAGAAAATAAAAATAAAACAAAACAAAGCAATCGATTAAATGTTTGATTTAATCAATTCAAAACGAGATCTTTAGGATTGCGGTTTCACCGCAGGTTTTCATTGTATTAAATTCTATGTAATCACTCAATTTTTATCTCTCTATCCGGGTAGTGGCCTGAAATCAGAATTGCCTACTGTCGTGGTACAATTCACTACCTATGTCTAGGTCAGTTCCACTGTCGTAGTAACCTATACCCTAAACTAGGTGCATTAACAACGATCTCTCGACATCCACCATTAACCTTACATCACCTTGTTCAAAGGATTTTTCAATTAATATAAATTCTGTCTCTTTTCACCCATTAATTCTTCTTTCAAAGCAATTAAGGGCATTAGATTATTATTATGGTGATCAAGCATAACAATATAATTGAGAAAACGAAGTTATACCACAGATTTAAGAGATAAGATATGAATTTCTATGATAAAATTGTCATACAATGAATTCCCGGGCTACTCCCGGTCCTAAAGACAAAGGGGATTAGCCCCGCATGTTCATCTCAAAGCAAAACATGATAGAGAAAAGGGGAAACATGGAGAAAAACGTGATTGAGTGGTGAAACCCCTGAACGGAGAAGATCCAAGCGATCCTTGGCGTAGAATACACGTTCTCCCGCCTTTCGGTGGTGGAAATCGTTTTCTTCGGCGTCCGGATCGGCTGGGGCGTGCTTCTGGGCTCCGTTCTTCTCTCCACACCTTCTCGGGATGTGTGCTGTGGCTAATGACATGATAGATTGCTCTTGGCCGCCGTCATTAGTTATAATCACCGAGTTAGGTCGCCAAAATATCACAACTGTCGGATTTAGATCAATCTGAAGCAAACATGTATCTAACGGTGTCGATACTATCGACGCGAGTCGTCGATAGTATCGACCTTGCGCTGTATCGGCTGATCTTCTTTTCTTTTATTTGTCGCGACTGATGCCACCTCGATACCATCGACGCGGGTCGATGGTATCGACATTCATAGGCATAAGTTTTGTCCTCTTACCGTCGATGTAGCTCCACTAGTCGATAATATCGACATATGTGTTAGCAACCTGATGGTCTCTCGATACCATCGACATCCCTGTCGATAGTATCGACTTTCTTCTGGTCCTTGCGGCTGCCACCCTGTGGTCTGGTCGATGGTATCGACCACTGTCGATGGTATCGACAGTAGCAGATACTTGTTTTTCCTGAAATTATAACACGAGACCACATAAGTCTACACAAAACATATTCTTTTGATAATTTATACTCAAAATGCTGAAATAAGGGAGATTTGACATAGAGAAGTAGCACAGACTAAAGTAGATGAATTATGCAACATTAACCACGAAAATGACTAGTAAATGCATAAAACACATATCAAACAAGTCTATAAATGTGACTCAAAATCATCGCATCACAGTATTCCTTTCTCTACCAGGTTTCAAATTTATGAGACTTGGCCACCTTTGTGTTTATATTGTTCTAGGACTATGTTTATCTCACATGCATGTAGGTTGATGATATGGGGTGTGTGCCCTAATTCTTTACATGTGCTTGTGTCGCACAATCTTTTTATTTTATTAATGGAAAGTATTCATGTGTTATCATATGATTTCAATTCCTTTTCTCTTGATACCCATTTGGGTGGTCCTTATCCTTTCTATGGCAAGTCTTATATATTTGTTGTTCTTTATTCCATATATAGCTCAATTTTCCTATTTAGTATGCACATACCAGCCTTTACTGATGTCATCTATTTTTTCTTCTTGTTGGGGTATGCTTCCAACCCTAGGTGAATGACTTGGATGATAAGGCATGAAGTTTTGGACTAACTTAAGGAGTTAAAGCTTGGATACAAAGTTGTTATGGTTTAGATTTCCCTATACTTAGATCCTTATGTTGTTTCATACATGTAAATCCTTACGGGATATTATGATGTACTTTTATAATCTTTTGTGAAAATTAAATATAGTCATTATTTTTATTCCGCTACTATTCTTTGGTTTTTTTAATACCATTTATTGAAGTTTGGAAATTTTGCACCTATTCTAGCATACCTCTGAGTGTGTTTGGAATGATTGTTTTATTCTTAAATTAATTTTTAGTAAAGGGTGATCCCGCCTCCTTACATTTCGGACCATGGACTTCATCATGAACATCTTTACAACTGAGGACACCGTACAATGACAACATAGAGGACTTCATCACAAACAACATCAGCAGCTCTACCGCTACTAGCGCTCTTTCCGCCGCCGCATCAAATCTGTATGCATCCGGGGCTGGGCCGGGCCGGCAGGACTCCGTCACCATCCCGGCGCCGCTGTGCGGGAAGACCGTGGATGAGGATTGCTCTGAGAGAAACCAACAACAACAACAGAGGCTTGTTCGCTAAGAAGGCATCAACACGGTGCTAACAAAAACGACAATGGCACACAGATCCACCACATGCCCAATGTTATCAGGCTAGCAGGGGCACAACGGCAAACGACATCCGGGGAGATGACGACTTGAGGATTTTGTAGTCAAAGTTGGTGTTGTCTGCGATGCACACCGCATAGAAGCGTACAAGCCTCTCATCTTCCCAACCAGCCCTCATGTCATTTCTCTCACGTGCATCTCCTACCGGGCGCCGATCCACGTCCCACCACAACCGCAGGTCCAACACTACGTGATACCAACCTCGACTGCCACCGCAGTCTACCACGGTGACAACATTGATTTTCATCACCACCTGGACGGATATGGCGGGGCCACTACCGCAAACAAATATGTTGGGTTGCCTGTTTCCGACGACGAGTTCAGTAGCGAGCATGCTGGACGGCATTAACACAGGAGGAGTCGGTGGTGCTGGGATGTGGGGGTCCATGGAGACGACCTCTGTGTGGCCCGCAGGAAGTGGGGCAGGGTGGAAGAGGAGTTGGGTCGAGGAAGAGGTGCTTTGATGTGATGGGATGGTGGTCTTGCTTCTAGCTGTGGTGGTGGTGGTAGTGGTGGTAGGGGTGCCGCAAACGTACACTAGTACAATATTAGCCATCTTTAACGGCACCTGCTGTGTGATCTGAACCAAGATACACGGGTAGGGTGGTAGATTAGGAGAGAACCGTTGAGCTTGGTCTGTGCTCCCTGTCTCGGTTAATCTCGCATACAAATTCCACGGGTCACGTGGGAATCAGCGGTAGACGCCGTCCAGTCTGAACTATCAAAGAATAATAAAATATAGATATGAAACAGGGCAGCAACCGTTGAATCTGAGTGTATAAAATCAATTAAAAAAACAAACAGATCGGCACTAGGCCGTCTGTTTGTTCTCCCAATTTCAGATTGGAAGTTCGGGCTCCTTTTTTCATTCTCAAATAAAAACAATATGATATTCTTCTTTCCATTTATTACATTTGTATATTATCTATGAACTATTCTACGTTCTTTTCATCATATACATGAAACAATAAAATGAAAATATAACAAAAGCTAAGGAGAGCAAATTCATGTACATTCAACAGTATAATATAGCGGAGAAGCTTAATGAAAATTTCAACATTCATCTTCAGAAATGCTTGAATCCAGTTGTCATCGAACAGATCTATCCACCTTCCCGCTTCTTCGTTGACATTTACCTTCACCTAATGCATTGTATAAATTTGAGACCTTGTGGTTACTCCATTGGGATAATGTTGGACACAAGTCATGCAATTTCCCCCAACTACCTGTCACCCCTCTTCACCTTATGTCTCTGTCTGCTCGAGACAATTTAATATTTTTTGTTAGTATTCTTCCATTGCAGGTAAAAGAACAGCTAAAAGAACCTCAAAATTGGCATAAAACTTGCATATTTTTTAGAGAACAACAACATTGTCAAAAAGACACAAATACAACCAGAAATTAAATTTCTAAGCAACTACAAATCTGAGTAGCATAGAAGATAAAACTTACGTATTCTCTAGAGAACAACAAGATTGTCAAAAAGACTCTAACTAGAAACTAAATTTCTAAGCAACTACATATCTGAATAGCATAAAAGATAAAACAGTCAAGTACACTCAAAGCAACAACTCCAGGAAAAACCTCACAACCCCAACTCTTGGTCAGGCTTCACTTCATGATTTTGTAATAGAAGTCAAAAATAGACAGCTACTCAAGAGCTAAACGGAAAGTTCTAACTTTCCGGCCTTGACCTGGAGAGGTGACTATGAGGGCATCAAAAAATACAAAAATCTTCCGCAACTTTAAGAGTACAGAGCACCAAAATAACAAGCACCTCCGTTTATAACAGCAACACATCCCAGTTTCCATTTATAGAGAATCACACTAAAAAACAAATCTACTAACTAGTAGTCATCATCAACAAGGCAAGCAAAATACCTCAAGACGTGTACCTTCTTGATATAAAAAAGCTATCCATGAGCAACGCCTATTGAAATAATCAACATTAGTGTTGTTGAGGCATGTTCCACATTTCTCAACGCTAGTGGTGGGAGATAAGCTAGATATTGTTTTAAGGTCAAGAATATTACCTCGACATACCCCACAACAACTTAGCCCATTCCAAAAATAGTTAATCATGGCACAAACTGTATTGAATGTCAATCATATTAAAATCACTAAATCTAAAGTTATTGTATGATTAAAATTTTGGAAATGTCAAAATCAAACGAGATGGGCATCTTGACTACAAATATACTACAATAAGACGAGAACAAAAACAAAAATTTGATCGAGTAACACTAACATGTAGAAAATACAAAATATACTTTTTATGGGCATCTAAGTTGTTCATATATTAGAGTGAGGGTAATAACTTACACTACTTATGTAAGATGTTGGATATGACTAACCCAATAACATAGTGATCTTGTGGATTTTCAAGAGTTGCAAGAATATTAACTAAAAGATTTGTATATGCATACACAAAGAGTAAACATTAGATGCTCTCGCACCTGCCATCGTGATAGATTTAAGACCGTGATTAGTCAAAAGAATTGACGACTATGTGGAGAAAACTATTGGATATTTGATGATAAATGAAAGTTGAAGTTGTTGTGGACGCCTGTGTAAAGGTGCATGTTTCATGAACATAGCATATACCACTACATTTGCAACTTCCTTGTGTGGAAGACTACCTGATTGTCAAACTCTCATCTAGATAGCAACGCTTAGGGTTTCCTAGGTGATTGTTCTTGGGACGTGCGAGCTATCTCCTCAGGCACCCACGATTTCTCTGTTTGTGTTGTAGGTTCTCTACCCCCATGGCGGATGATCTGGTTGTGAGATGTGCAACACTTAGGGTTGTAGATGATGAAGAGGACATGGTGGATTTTGGCAGAGAATCGGTGGTGACCACTGGGGAAAACATCGATCTGGCACTGGTTGGAAAACCTGAGAAGGACAATCTCCAGAAGAAACTCATCTTCACGACCAAGCTCGTTCCCAATAATAGTGATGATAGGAAGGGGGATCCCCGCTCTGAATCGAGCAGTGCGGATAGAAGGGAGTCTGGATACCATTTTTTACCAGAAGGACCGACTACAGGAAAAGATATGGAAAAGGGGGCATTTAAGGAAATAGAGGTAAGATCGAGTCAGAGTCATCCTGATGGGTTTTTGACGATGACGTCAACATACCGAGGAATAAAGACAGCATACAATGGTGCAACAGAGAAGTTATTACTTCATCATGGTAAGGCCGATACGGTCTTAGTTTGGGAGAATGAAGATGGGACATTCCCATCTCGTATCCCAGAATCACCACCACAAGTAATGGAGGAAAGGGCTAATACTTACGCAAACCTATCGACATATGCTTCATAGGAAATAAAGGTATGATCGAGTCAGAGCCATCCTGATGGGCTTTTCACGATGAAGCCAACATACCCGAGGAACAAAGATAGTGTACAATGCTACAACAAAGAAATTATTACTTCATCATGGTAAGGCCGATACGGTCTTAGTTCGGGAGAATGAAGATGGGACGTTCCCATCTCGTATCCCAGAATCACCACCACAAGTAACAGAGGAAAGGGCTAATACTTACGCAAACCTACCGACATATGCTTCACAAGAAGAAGCCCAATCAGGGGAATCAACTGACGGCGGTGCATCATTGGATGGGAGCGGGATCCAATCACCCTAATACTCTACCAGAAGTAATAATGTTGGGGAACCTTCTGGGTCAGTCACGATAGGACAAAAAATCGGTGATGGGCAAGAATAATTTGGAATTTAGATGGAAAAGAGGCAGGAGCAAAGAGAACTTTGATAGAGAAAGGTTGGACATATTTATGGATACCAAAAATTTTTATCTCTCTTCCCAATCACAAAAGTGATACGCTTTCTGATACTCTTCTTGGATCATGCGCCAATTCAGTTAAATGAGGAACAAACTCAAGAAAGCGACCCTGATGATTACTAATTCAAGTTTGAAAATTTCTGGCATTTGTCTACTGGATGCAGGACGGTCATTGAGGAAACCTGGAGGGGTCTAAGACAGTATGTTCTACAGGACATAACAAAGGGGTGTGTAGAAAAACTAACTGCATGGGCTTCACATAAATTTGGCGACATTAGGAAAAAAGTTAAATGCATGAAGAACAGCTTAAAGGAGGCACATGGTCTGCCACCGGATGATATGTTGAAAAAATGCACTAAGTTAGGGAGGGAGCTACAAAATCAATGTACATTAGAGTAATGCTATCAGTATGTGAGGGTCATAGCAAATGAGATGAGGGATGGAGAAAAAAATACAAAGTATTTTCACCATAAAGCCTGTCAAAGGAAGAAAAGGAATGCTATCAAAAGAATTGTATGGCACAGGAAACCAATGGGCGGATAAATCTGAAGAGATAGAGGAAGCATTTGATAGGAGGATTTGGGATTGTGTCAATGGGAACAACATTCCTAATATTGTTGATGAGTAGGGTACATTGCTATTCTTAAAAAAGAGTGGTCCTTCTGGTTCTGCTTCTACAAATAGGCCACCGTTCGACAAATATCAAGGGAAAATAGATTCTTTCACCACTCCTAGTCTGTGGGATGTTGTTGCACAAAGGAAGGAAAATCGTGGTGCTTCACAAACAACAGTCGATAATTCCTACAAAAAAGAAGCTACACAGGGATTCCGCGAACTGGAAAGGATATGGATGGCTCCCGCGAGCGAGAAGGCGATAATGGTGGTGACGGCGTCGATCCATCGAGATCTACCGGGGACTAGTGGAATCCACTCTAGAAATACGGTGATTGATTCATCTCTCCAGGCTAATCCGAGTCTAGTGACATATCTTGAACGGATTCCAGTCAGCTGGGAAATGTTTTCACCGAAACAACAAGGGAGTCCTGCCACTCTGCTACCGACGGAAATCACTGTCAAGGACGGAAAGCTTGTCTACTCTAAGAAGGAGGCATTGGAGGTTGCAGAGCGATGGAATAGATGTCTGATGGGCTACGTTATAGATTTCTTTCCCCACATCCTGACCTTGGTGGCGCACTTCTCTACTGTATGGAATACTAAAGATTTGTTTGATGTTTTTGATAGGGGTGATGGCTTTTTTCTTGTCCGGTTTTTAGATCTGAAAGACCTTCAAATGGTGTTGAATGGTGAGTGGTTTGTAAGGAGCAGACCAGTTATCCTGAAGCAATGGAAACCTGGTGATAGGTAATCCAAAGCCGTTCTTGAGAATGTATCAGTGTGGGTGAAGATCTGGAATCTACCGATTGAGCTCTGGGACTCTAGCTTCTTTGGTAAAATAGGATCTTATTTGGGAACACCTCTTAAAATGGATACTCCAACGCAGGCTGTTCAACGAATAGATTGTGCCAGGATTCAGATTCTTATGAGCCATGATGCCAAGTATCCGCGGAAGCTCACCTTGTTGAGTGATGAAGGTGACGAACATACAGTCAACTTGGAGTATGAATGGATTCCGCTTAAGTGTGGGAAGTGTGGATTTCTAGGCCATAATAAATGTCAAATGAAAACCGCTATGTCCAAGGTGGTTAAGCCAGCTTCGATGCCCAAGCAAGTGTGGGAAGTGAAGAAGATTCAGACTCATAGTTCTGATAGTGCTACCCCTTCAGGTGTTCGAGGGAATGACAATGAATATGTTGTGGAGGAGATTGAAGATGAAAACCAAATTATTGCTGCAAAAATGCCATTCAGGAGGAATTAATCATTGAGGATCATGAATTATTGGTAGCTGTCAATGTTGGTTTTGAAGGCACCAAAAAGGGTGAGAGGTATATGAGACAGCCTGCTACTGCTGTAGTGTCTACTCTGTCTACTCCTATTGTGATGAATGTGAATAAATCTCCAGATAGTGATAGCAGTTCTCAGGCATCCTCTAGTTCTGTTCAGCTTAATAAGAAGGATAAGTCTATTATGATTCCCCCGAAATGCCAGGCCAAACTCAATGTGGGGATATCCCACATACTTGACAATTCTATCTATTCTCCAGTGGTGGTTGAATTACAAATGGTTTCTTCTAGCACTGAGGCTGTCAGTTCAACAACCAAGGTTAAAAAATGAGCAACTCTATCTCTATAGCTTATTCGAATGTGAGGGGTATTACCAATAAAATTTTATTCGTCCAAGAAGAAATTAGAAGAGGGAGGTATGATATTAACATTCTGGTGGAAACTAAACTTCGTAAGACTAAGATTTCTAAGTTCATGGTTAGGTATTTCCCTGAGTTCAAGTGGATGTCCAACTTACTGTCTCACCCTCTTGGCAGAGTTCTTATCCTCTGGTATTCCCCTATCTTCTATTTGCTTTCTATGTAGGAAGGGATATGAAGATACGAACCATATTCTTTTTTAGTGTGATTTTACTGCTAACCTGTGGAAGTTGGCCTCTCATTCTCTTGCTTTCTATGTAGGAAGGGCTACACATTTTTTAGCTTTATCCAGCTTGTTGAAGCATCGTACGTCTTTGAGTAAGCTCTTAGTTTCTAACATTTGGACAAGAAGTGCTTGGGCAAAAACTATAGAAGGAGATCTCATTTTCAACATCGTGATGGAAAAAACATTTTGGAAGGAGGTGGAGAACAACTTGAGGGTGACCCAATCTCTTGGTATTTTGTTGAGATTGGTTGATGTCGATGAGAAGCCACCTATGGGGTACATAGCTCGTGTTATTCATATGGATAGAGAGAAGATTATTGAAATTTTTTGCCAAAGGAAGAAGGTATACAATCCTATCTTGGATATTGTTGATTTATGTTGGAACAAACAGATGAAACATTCCTTGTATAGTGATGGCCTTTTCTTGAATCTTGTCTATTATTATGAAATGAGGGACACAAATAGGGTTGCAGATGGAAAATATGAGTCTGACCTAATTGATTGTGTCGAGCGGATGATTGATGACCATAAAGAGCAGGACGTAATTTCTAAGGAGCTAGAGTACAAGGGTGCTTGTGGTCTATTTGGGAAGGATATAGCTATTAGGCAAAGAGACCAAAGAACTCCTTGTAAGCTATTTTTTCATATTAGTTCCACTATTATAATATATATATATATATATATATATATATATATATATATATATATATATTGCTAATTGAATATATATCCTTAATGGCAGTGGAGTGGTGGGATAGCTACGGGGGTTCCACCCCATCATTGCAAACGTTAGCAAGATGTATTCTTGGTTTGTGTTGCACATCATCATCTTGTGAGCGTAACTGGAGTGCCTTTGACTTTGTAACTCCTTTTAGTAATTTACTTTTATTTTGAAATTTCCTATTATAAGTAGCAATAGATATTCATTCAATTTTTACTACATGTTTAGATCCACACCAAGAGGAGAAGTAAGCTAGAAGCAGACAAATTGATGAAGCTTGTTTACATTCAATACAACACACAACATGATCAAAGGTTTGAGAATAGGAGGTTGGGCAACTTGGAGAAGGATTTTGATCCTATTGCACTTCCTGAGCTTGATTGTTCAAGTGAGTGGATGATAGGAATCTATGTGGAATCTTAGCTGGTGCCTGGTGTTACTTTGAGGATTTTTGATGAAGTTTTAGGAGCTTCTGATGTTTATGAAGTAAGGAGGCCTAGGAGGGTAGCTTCTCAAGTGCAACCAAGAACTTCACGTGCCCATGGACGTGGGCGTAGTCTTGGGCGTGGGCGTGGGCGTGCTAAGGAAACATCACCACCATCAACCCCTAAGGAGGAAGAGTGGGATGAGTTCCTTGACACTAATGATTATGAAGATTATGGAGCTGAAGATGGTGGTTTTGGATCAAGCTCTCACCTAATTGATGATGCATGATTCAAATATTTATTTATCTTGCTATGTGTTTGCCCTTTTGATGTGTAATTACTTATTAGACAACAATTTCTTGATGGTGCTCTTGCTTGGTTTGGATTTTTTGATGTACTCACTATTTTGTGTTAGAAGCAATTACTTTTGCAAAAGTGCACTTGAGGATTAGGGCCTCAAAGAGTAAAAAGACAAAATTATCTTCACATTTGCAATATCATAACTTTGTTGAAGATTTGGAACTTGAGGTATGTCACCTCTTATCTCATTTACTTTTTTATCTCTTTAGTTTCTTTACAATGTGAAGATTACAAGGTATGTGACATATTTTTCTTGTTTCAATGAATTCATTCTCATTAGTAATATACTTTGCGTCAAATTATTCTTGTAGTTGCTTTCTTATATTTAATATTTCATAGAAACTATTGTGATTATGCTTATATAGATGGTTTAGGCCTATTTAACATATTTCATACATTTAAATAATTAAAACCATTAAAAACATTAATATAAAAATACATGCATATATTTGAAATTATTAAATTTATGGGTCGCCTAGGCAAAGCCTAGTCACGCCTAGTCACAAGGCATTCAACTAGAACGTCGTGTCGCCTTGCCGCCTTGACAAGTATGTCTTGACCTAAAGAAGACATTACAGACTGAAAGCCAAAATAGGTAGGGTGGTGACATATCTTGAAAGTCATTCCAAGGTCCAAGGTTCGTGGATCTTCAAAATTGCAAGTTCCAGGCATTCAATGGAATAAGATGTGATATGCATGTCGAATTGGGTTGAGCCTTGTTTGACATGAGGGTACACACTCCAGACAAAGTTATATCTGCTACTACCAGGGAAGCTCAGAGTTTATAGAGATGAGTACTGCAATAGAAAACTTTTTGTCTGTTCCTTGGCACTAGCATATACAGAAATGATAGGCACGGGAGGATTAACTCTATAATGCATAAATTGTTGATGGCTTATAAGGATTTCCAAGTGGGTTATGTTTCATTCATGTCGATGAATAGTTAACTTCTCCCAACTTTTAGTTTGCGTGGTTATTATAATTGTGTATCTTTCATGCATAAACTTTGCAATGACCATGAAGAACACAACTACAAGACAGTAAAATGCTTTTATTCCATTATTGCAACGCGACTTCACTATGAAGTATTTTTGGAACAAAATTAAGGTATTAGGGCTACATTTCAACCATTATTTTTCATCTAGCCCATTTAAAAATAATTTACACAAATAAGATGGTAGAAAACTATTTTTAAATAAAATATTTTATTATATTGTTTATGGACAATTGAATTTTATATTATTAAAATAAAAAATAATACTACGATGTTATCACCTTAGTTACCAAATATTATAAAATCAAGTATGCAAATCTCTTATATGAACATAATAGATCCTATCGGGCATAATGATTAATTAGTAATGTTAGTGGGACAAGAAAACTCACCAGCAATATCAACCTCGGAACCTCCATACATAGATTAGCCATTCTTCTCCTATCCATATAGACTTCATTACATATGATATTGAGAATGCTCGATACCAATAACCTCCTCCTTTCCTGCAAATGGGTGTTAAATAACTTATCAGTGATTAAAACATGTTATTTATCCTAACAAAGGGAAAGGGAGTGGAAAAACTTTGCTAATCAAAGAACATAGATATACATTATGTAAAATCTTGTGTCCATCTCAAGTATTGTATGTTTATTTTGACAAAAAGAATGGAATTCGGAAATTGCATTAACATCTGAGATGCTCTGTCACTAGGGAAAGGAAACCTGGTATAGTCCAAAGTCTTCAAAAAACATGTGAAAATCATTATATGTCATCCGACAATGGTTGAAGATCTTTCTAGAGCAAATAGATCACATTCATTACGCATGATTCATACAACATATATGTGAAGAAGAGAACACATAGACTGAACGTAAAATATTCA
The DNA here is from genome assembly GCA_963693085.1 of Alisma plantago-aquatica. Lineage (NCBI taxonomy): Eukaryota > Viridiplantae > Streptophyta > Magnoliopsida > Alismatales > Alismataceae > Alisma > Alisma plantago-aquatica. The sequence goes on along the minus strand of OY856409.1, from coordinate 1,840,835,190 downwards.
AGAACAACATTACTATTTACCACGGCTGACTAAGGCAGCATTTCAAATGGGATACATTCAACTTGAGTGTAAATGTGATGGTACAACTGCGAACCACTAGAAGATCCCTTCCTTACTAAAAGCCATACCATAAGCAAACAAAGCAACTAGAGGCAAAATTGAGACCCAACTAGCTGAGGAACGTGATGCTTTCTTGAAGAGAGGACCAAAAGAAACATGAGACTGACATCGAGTCCAATTCTACAGTGGAAAGTGAGGGCAGAATAGCCTCAAACAACACCACAAACAAAACAAAAAATGAACAAATTAATGAAAATAAAAAGCAAAGACAGGGGAAACATGGGAGCTTACGCCCAGACCATCATCAAGGGGAAGACATGCACAATCACTTTGGAGCCGCCACAATAGGGAGTATCCAGAACCTCAGTCGTGCATCCTCCACCTCAGGCTCACACCGAGATGCTTAACAGTGCCCGAAGCCCACAGGTTCAGTCTCAGACGTCGCTGGTGTAACGTCAAGACAAGCTGAAGTGCCACCTATACAACTTCCAATCCACCACCATGTAGCAATCTGCGCAATGAGAAGCCTAGGAGGAGTGAGAAGGACACCTACTGGTGACTGGGGACCCTACCCCAAGTCGGAGCGGCACAACTAATGAGCCTTGGGGCGATTCCATAACACACGGTGGTGGTTCTTCCACAATGGATGAAGTTGATCAACTATAGAGGACGATGGCAGAAGGAGCATTGCGGGATGATAGAGAGGATTGGTTGGTGAGATGGAGAGGAACCAACCATGTAAGCGTTTCCATAGACACAACGACAATGGATGCAAAGCAGCTTAAAGAAAAGATGGAGGTGGAAGCCACGACGTGTTGTGCTCGTTGCTGCAGATCAAGATGGTGGATTTGGTGTTAGGACCGGGTGGAGAATCAAAGACCTGCTTTGGGTGTTTTCCCGTCTTCGCCGTCGCGTGAGTAGCGCTAGCAGTGCCAAATTGCAAACAGGGATAGAACCCGCATAAGGGTAAAGCTCGCTTCTCAATCCAGACCGTTCAACTTCCAGAACGAATGTGGACTGTTCGTCTCAATAATGAGTAGGTTAGAAGTTGTAGAGTTGGGATTGGACAATTATCCAGTGGAGCCCGTTGATTTTACCCTGCCGTTAAAAATAAAAAAAACACCCGTTGAAAAACACCCCCCTTTCCAGTAGTGTATTGTGGAGAAGGTTATGGAGTGTCGACAGTGGAAGATGATTAACAAGTGAAACCTCCGCCAGGTATCAGGAAATTTCACTTTCGTATTGTGTGTTTTCCTAGAGTTAATTATCAAACGAGTCAGTTATGCAAGAATCACGAATGATTTTCCTATAGAACAATGTTGACAACAGTTAGTTGATAATGGACTCTTCCCTTATTTCTATCAGGCTCATATTGTGTAGTTAAATACAGTGCCAAACCACCTCAATCATCTGTTTATTCTTTCCTCACCATAATACTTTTAATCTTTTATGCTTTCCTCACCTATAATACTTTTATTATTTTATCACCATAATACTTCTATACCTTCTTGCAACAAAAACAATCCCATTGTTAACTTCCATGATCTCAAGTCTCTACTTTCTTTCACGGCGTTAATTATATAGCATGTGATCTACTTTTAGGGCTTATTTGGTTGAGCTGCAAATAAAAACACGCAGTTGCAACTTCAAGCGGGTTTCAACGTCATGCGTTTGTTTGGACGTGGTCCTACCCCGCACCCAGAAAACCAACCGTAGCATAACTTTCAGCAATGTAGAAATATAAGAAAACGGACTGCGCCATTATTGGGCGCGGTTTCACTTCCTTGCCTCTTTCTCTCACTCATTTGTCACCAGAATTCCGTTACTCTAACAAACAATCCACTCTTGCTTATTGTTTCCAAATTGAAATATAGTTATCTGCATCCACTTTCTATGTACATGTGTATCCATTATATTCTTTCCTTTTTGTTACGTCAATCATTTGCTCCATGTCCGTACTTTTCGGCGCACAACAGTCAACCACAATGGTTCTTTCTTTTTCTCTCTGTTCCTATTATCTTCAATTAAATTTCCAAGTATTTTTCATGCTCTCCATCTCCTCATAAGAAGAGAGAAGTTCAAAGACATCTAAAAAAAATTCTGCAGTACGCTAAGAATAAAAGTAGATTGTTATCTGCAATATTTGAAACAATGTTGTAATTCTCTCCAGTAAATGTGTGGCGCAATTTGATTAGAACTTCTCGAGGTACTATTTTTTAAGTGTTATGCTTAGTTTATGTCTTTATCTTCATTGGATGTTGGTTTTTTTCTATCTTCTTAAAACATGTACTGACAATTTTGTTTAATCAATTCCTCAACCCGACATCAGCTTCTACTCGACTATTGACGTTCTCTTTTTTTCTATTATGAACTGGTTCAGTTTTGTATTTGTTTTCAATGATATCCCTCCTAATAAATGTAATCGAAAGTTCCACATTGCTCAAAATTAACAACATTTAAGTGAAAAGAAACTTGAATGCATCCACGACTATGATGCATTTTTTCTAAAACAAACCCCACATCCATAAAAGACAACCAAAAGTGTCACTTTATCTACTGCTACCTCGCCACTAACCTGTTTATATACCGCAACGCTAGCATATTAAGTCAAAAATGTTACTAATGCAAATATGGGATGATTCAAGAGAAATCAAAACACTCTCAAATTCTAATATAAATTTCTCATGCTTATATATATAATAATTTGCATTGATGACTTATGAAAATTATATAGACAAACTTTTCATAATGATAATTTTAAATGCTTCTTTCACATATACATATATAATTTTAGAATACAAAACATTGTTAATTTTCTCAAATATATACTTCAAACAAAATTATTTAAATCATACATTATATTTTATGTTATAAAAGAATATTGTTAAAATATATATTCTGTAGTTAGATTTGTAGGTAATATATAAAAGGATCTCAATGATTGTTTATGTTCATGGCTCAAGTCTATTTTACATTGTGCTTGTAACTACATCTTCACACATTCTTGTAACAAAAGAATTTATGAACATTGTTGAAACCGTATTTTGTCTTTTATAGTACAATTTTCCAATACATACTTTATAGATATGTGCATCATTTGAATGTATCCTTATAATTTATTTTGAAAATATTAGTTAATGGCAATTCAATATTAGATTGGAAAATCCCTCTAGATGTAATTTTATACAATGCTAAATAGTATTTAATCATGTACAAATTTGTGTATATGTTTTAATTGTTCAATGTAACTACAAATGTCAAATTCATAAATGTAAAGTAATTGTTCATTTTTTTTAAATTTATTACATTGACTAAATGCCACATTAGCATCAAAATATCTACATAAAACATCAAATGTTAAAAATCTCTTGTTGTTGATTATTTTTAACTACATTTAATTTTTGTTATCTGAGAAGAAGTATTTTCAAAATATTGTAGGATATACTTTTGATCATATTTTATGAATAAAAAAAAATTAGTACATTTTTATCTTTATATTTATTTTAATATAAAAAATGACATGTATAATATGTCACGTGCATGTGCATGTTTGCGTTCACTAGTGTATATATATATATATATATATATATATATATATATATATATATACACACAGACACACACACACACAGAGATATGAATATTTAAATATATATATATATATATATATATATATATATATATATATATATATATATATATATATATATATATATACATATATATGTTCATGCCGACAAAGAGTGGCTCAAGTGGTCAAGTACGGAGTCCCCTAATAAAGAGACTAGTGTTCGAATATATATATATATATATATATATATATATATATATATATATATATATATATATATATATATATATATATATATATATATATACATGCACACACACACACAAATATATATATACACACACACACACACACATATATATATATATGAGATTAAGAGAGAAAGATTTCTCTCCCCCTCTCCCATAACCCGTGGCGGAGACTGGACGCCCAGGAGGGTGATAAATCAAGAGATGCTTCTCTGTGTGGTTTCGAACCTGGGTCTCTTCATTGGGGAGCAGCGGAATTCGCCAACTGGGCTATTCCCTTGCCGGCCACACACACATATATATACATACATATATATATATATACATGTATATATATATATATGTGTATATATATGTATGTATGTATATATATACATATATATGTGTATATATATACATACATGTATGTATATATATATATACATATATATGGGATTAAGAGAGAAAGATTTCTCTCCCTCTCCCATAACTCGTGGCAGAGACCGGATGCCCGAGAGGGTGATAAATCAAGAGATGCTTCTCTGTGTGGTTTCAAACCCTATATGTATGTATGTATGTATCACTATAGGAAAATAGTACAATAACGACAGAAAAGTTTCATCATAGTTGTGGAAAAGTTTGTCATTATTACTATTTATGACAAGAAAAAGAAGTCGTCGCATGTTGTCATTATTGGTCTTGCCATAAATGAAATTTGCGACAACTAATTCCATTCCATCGCTATTAGAAATAATGACCACTTAAATGTATTGTCTTTATTAGTTATAACGACAACATAAATGGCAGTCGTTAATGCTATTAGTGACCACATAATTCCATCATGTATACCAATAGTGGGAATTTTACCATTTTGATGGCAAATATAATAGAGACGTCTTTTGCTATCGTAAATAGCAATAACGACAAACATAAAATATAATTTGAATGAACTACGTACTTGATTTTTTTATATTGCTGCAAAGCCATGCTTGACTTTCAAAATTGATACAAGTTAGTAAAGAACAAATGTCTTATCTTATTAAAAACCAAAGTTAATGACATAAAAATACATTACAAGGGGAGGACATTTTACCTTGCCCCTTAGCTTACAACAACACATCTCTCAACAACAGAATTTGTACCTGTGTATTCTTCAACTATATGCAACATTCACAAGAATTTGCACGTCTATATTTCTAGCTTTTCTTTTGGATGTTGCTCCAACAAGAACCAACATACTTCAAAGGTGCACGTAAGTTACATGAACCACCCATTTCCTTCATCCTCCACTCCCTCCAAACAAGCCCAATTCGTGCTCCCAGTATTAATGGTACCATACGCAAGCTCTGATCAATGTGTGGTCACATATTTGAGGATAAAAATACCACCTATACAACACATTTATAATGGTATGTGCACTTACTTTTAGATATAAGAAGTGAAACCCATCTAACTCCATCACCATATTGCTAAAAAGCAACATTTAATCAAGCATGCATCTAGTCGGAAACCTTTCAGCTGGATACCAAGTGATCTCTGGTAAATATTTATAGTTAATTTGTTTTTAAGAAAAAATACCAAACAAAATACAGTTGTGAGCTCTAGTTGGGGTCTTAGAATCATGACTAACCTAATTATGTTGGTTGCAGCAGGCCACCTGTGCAATCTTTCACCTCCATTTTTTGACCTCTTTGGAAGTAATTGATTCAATATCTGAAATAGAGTATCTCAACATTTTTGACCTAGCATGAAACCAAAATTAAGATAGATTCATAACAATACTACAGTGCACTATAAAAGTCATTGAGATGGAGAAATAACATCTACAAAAATGGGAACTAAAGTATATCTTTGACATTAAATCTTTTTACTTGTCAAATATTAGACACCATGTGAGCATCTTCATAAACAATGCCATATATAAAGAAATACAACAAAAAGAAAAATGTACAACAATCGGTCTCCACTAAACGAAAACCCAAAATAAAATTTTCCAAGTATGTTCGCACTAACTGTAATGTAAAAACTTAGTGTATTGCAACATCATATATAAGTCTATTTGTTTCTAAAAAACAATTATCTATGCCACAATCCAAAATGAAATAGTAGTATCAATAAATTATTTGATGTAGTCGCATATGTACCAAAGCCAACTTGTGGCATTTACTTGGACATAAACATGACTCAAAAGTAAGAACAGGAAATTCATGGTTTTCAAGCTTTGTGGATGACTCACAATGTGATCAACATTAAAAAAGAGAGCTAAATCACCAAGTCTGACTTTTAGAAAGTTCATAGACAACCTAGACCAACTTCACATATGGTTGTATTGACCATGAGTTTCTCAGCTGAGGTTGTGACCATCCTTCTATTCCAACACCTCTCAAAGAATAAAGGAGAACGGTGTGTATGTTTATTAAAATAGAAGCCAAACCCCAAAATGAAACTAAATTTATAGACCCTATTTTAGTTAGATATATCTTTTCATTCATATCACAGCCCTAACCATGATCTCAGTTGTTGTATTGGATTCCAGGAGTTCCTTTCCTATGATATACAAAGATATCTATGCATGAACCTCAGGAACAAAGACTCATCTTGCTTCATGGTAAGTTGTCAGTATATCTGGCAAAGTAGGAATACAAATGCTTTTGAAAATGAAGATAGACCCCTCAAGCACCATGCTAGGTTCATTAAGAAAGAAACTGGAGACATCCAGAATACATGGAGCACGTAGAAGGAGACACATTACCAAGGAAGTCAGCCCATTTACATTCAATGGGAACCTCAAACTCATGGGCAAATAAAGAACAATATGAGCATCAGTTACACAAAGACAAAGGTAGTATTTTCCTTGGTTACTAGGGATATTAGAATCACTTTTTTCTTTAGTAGACGTCATCATAGCATGTACAACAACTAAAACATACATTATAATCATATATCTAGCTCAAGAGGCTACATGGAAGGGGAGTAGGTATGTCTTGGTTGTTTCATCCAATCTACTAATGGGGAATAGAAGACCACCCCACCCCTGCTAGATGCAAGGAAAAGATCCTCAATCTTATAATGAAAGACTGGGATGTGGACATCAAATATTCTAGAATAGATTGGCCTTACGGATAGCTTGGTAAACACCATTATAAAAACGTACAACCTATCACATCAATGTGGGAAATCCAGATAGTTTAGTGAGCCTAAACTTCTAGAAAACTATTTTAGAAAATTGTTTATTTTCATAACAGAGAATAGTCCTTAGAATCACCATTCATCTTATCCTTAATTAGGCATCCATTAGGAAGATTCTTTCAGTGAGATGCCTCTAGAGTCTACTGAAACACTAGCTATCACCAATATATCTTGTTATATTTGTTGGCAACAATGCAAGAAGAACTCCCTTATAGGGATAAGAGAGGAATGTGCTTGTAAATCCCTATCCATCTCTAGGTTTTTTTGCATAAAAAAGAAATATTAATGATAAATTTAGCAACTAAATAAAACAAACTACTAAGACTAATTTATTTTATTACCAACAGAAGTAGTCTGCTACATCCAAAAAAAGATCTACAAGATAGCTTATAATTGTTGATTGACCTGAGTGTAGGTAATATTCTAAAAGAATTACTAGTCTAGAGAAGGAAGGGAAAACATTCACACTCAGGAACCAAGTAGCATTGTTCCTTATATCAATTGGAAAATGTGAGAAAACGTATAAAATGAAAGGAGTTTAGCTCATGACTTAAGCATCATTTGATCTCTTAGAAACAACCTTCATCATTAATAACAACTCTAACCTGAATTCCATAAGTAGCTGCCATCATGCACCTTTAGGAAGGAGAAATCATCGAACTCGACCTCATCTCAAATAAACACCAAGTAACACACCATCTACCAAATACTTTTCAGTAGCCTTCCTAGCAGCAGCTCCAAGACACCATCCATTTGCTGACATGGAGTGTTGGTTTGTTTCTGATCCTAAAAAACTATCCAAGTGACCTGATTAAAACCCAAATGAACAAAAAATGTAAGATTCACTATAGTTTTCTATGTGTTAATGAACCACCGAATCTTTTCCACATCATGGTGATTGATATGAATGAAGTCATACTGAAATAGAGAGCAGCACAAGAAAAACTATTGTCATCGTGGCAGGAATATTTAACTAGCTTAAAGTTAATGGTAAAACAAAGACAACTAGATGCAGTTGGTTATCAGTAGTATTGAGACCAGATACAACTTTTTTCTAAAATGCATGACTTGTAAAGAAGACCAGAGTATGAAACAAGATATGGAATCGTCTAACAAGTTTTTAGTATTAGATTTGATCATGTTTAGATAGATCACTACATCACTCATATTTCTTTATAACCAAACAATAATAAATCTGAATCAAGCACATCTCGTAAATGGAAAGAAAAAGAAAGTGTAAAAGGAGGCCATAGATGTTTTGACAATAACATGGCTATACAGAAACCTACCAGGAAAATAGGACTACATTTAACTTTAAATCAAGTACGTCGGGTGAATGGATTAACAAGTACAAGAAAGTAAAAAGAGGTCACTAATGTTTTGACAATTACAGGTATGTCATGGTACAATAACCTACCATTCAAGTAGGACTACTGTTTCATCAAGTTCAGAAGCCTAAACTCTTGATACATAGGGATATGGAATCACACCATGTATTATACAACTTGAAAATGCTGACAATAGTTGGAGGCCTTCTTGAATCAATAAGTTATCCAAATAAATATGCATTTACTAAAGAAGACTAATCACGAGATGACAATTTAAGTGGTGTATAAAATAATTTGCTGATAATTTTATCCCATAAACTCCATCTTTTGGGTCCAATATCTATGTCGATTACAATAGCAAGAGTTTAGTTATTAGGAAATTCAAATATACCATGCCTAACACCAATGCATCTTAATGTTGTGTAATTTGTCATGTTTGAGAAAAAAATAGTTGGTTTACTTTAGTAGAAGATTATAAAAAAGAACCACATTACCTCTATTGACATCTAATGCGGCCGAATCACAAACAAAAAAGTGATCGAGGTAAAGGTTGTAACAATAATTGGGTGCTTTACTGTGAAGACTACTTAATAGCTGCTCAGAAGTGAAGAGAAGGTGAAGAGATTTGGTCTTTGAAAAGAGATATGGAGGTCTAGGTTGCTTAAAAAATAAAAATAAAACTGCATGCGTATTAGCTCGAAATGTTTTTTTGTTTATAAATAAGAGCAGACGAGGAAGGCAACCCTCTCATGATAGAACGTACAAAATATGCAACCATTATAAGGAAGATACTCGATATGATATTCATGATTGTAGTATAGCCAGAGTAGTACGATAGAGTGTGGGGTAAAATTGGTTCACACTAAATTACGCCAATAGACCTTCATACTTGGATAAGTAGAAATTTAAAAGCGGAACAAAAGGTGGTGTTCATGCGTACATATTGGCAGATTGCTACTAGTAGGAATGAGACAAACTTAACTAAATCACTAACGACCGATGCAGTTGGTAATATCTATAAAGCAGATGCCCAAGAACATTTAGAAGATTTTTTATGGGACATGGAAAAAAGTGAAGGGGGGAATGGAACCTTAATGGAGTTTACTCATCACTATTAACTAAAGGACCCAACCCTCTTCAATATATGTAGTGATCTATCCAATTGATCTACATTGCACCAACTAGAATTAGAGGTAAGTTGGAGAACGAATGAAACTAAACCATTACAATTATCATGTCATAGAAACCATCTACATAGTACAAACATGGCAAAAGAACTATAAAAACATAGATTTAGATACTCAGTTGGTAGTATTGTCCTTATGGACTTGCCAATTAGTGTTTGTTTATAAGGGCACACAATCATTAAAAGAAGTGCCCTCTTTGGCCTTTTAGTAGAAAAAGGAAATAGCTTCCTCTAAGATGTTATATTTTAGCTAAATAGTTGTAGAGGCAGACTAAATTTAAACATGACATGATTAAAGATATATATATATATATATATATATATATTGAATTCTAAAAAGATCAACTATAGAACTTCTTATCAGTGATGACTTGTTTGAAACTTCTCTTCAAAACTTATGAATACAGGCAGTTGTATGAGGAGTACATATATCACAGTAAATGAAGTGGAAGAGTTAGTTCACATGATATGAGAAGCAAGTTTAAAACCATATGTAAGTTCTACCTAGAACTAGAGCCAACAACCTCATATATTTTCATCATCTACTATACAAAAAGTAAATATGAAATAATATAAATCATGTCTGAATGTGAATATAAGAAGTGTGAAGATATACACATTTAGAATGGTCCAACAAATGCAACTATAGATGGCAGATTTAAATTGAGTCTTTGTGCCAGATTTTCATTTCGTTACTTTAGCATCAAATGTTTTGTCTTTATTAGCATGAACAGGGATAACTTATGTCTTTAAAGCTACTACACCTACCTCATGGTGCTCACTAATAGATGCAATCATATTAGAAAGATTTTTGAGATTTTTTCATCTATCACACAAATTTATTTGGTTCATAAAACTGAATACATTTATAGACTACGAAATACAAGTGAAAGAAAGAGAAACTATGAAGAAACTATATGTAAAAGGTGCAAAAAAATCATAGAACACTAAAATACATTTGAACATGAATATGAAACTACAAAGAGGTTGTTTGCTAGGAAAAATTTCCAAAGAGGCTATGAGAACTACAATTATATAATTGTTATGTTTGAATGTACTATATGTTTTACTTAATAAACTGCTCTTCGATTGCAATGTACTTATAGTGGGGCACTGCCAATCATTATCAACCTAAGCAAATTGGTCAAAGATGACTATCAACTGAACTAGAATTGAGTGAAGGATAAACATCCTTTTGCAGCAAGTGTTATGTAATTTCTGAAAGTCACATGGTTATAATATTTATAGTAGATATGTTTAGAGAAATCTTTCAAATACTTTACCAAGGAGTATACCTTAATGGATGCTCAGAAATCTGATATATATCTAAAACAAATAAGAATCTTTGTAGCCTAATAACCCTATCAAGTACTAGCCCACTGTTATGGCCTAGTCTTAACACTAGGTCTGTTGTCATAAGATAGCAACATGTGCACCATGATTAGCCCATACAAAACATTGTTTTAATACTCTATCTATCCACCTCATGATATGTCTTGGCACACTATTGCAGCTCAATCTTAACGCTAGTTGTGTTTTCATTCTAAATATACTCAAAGGTTCCAAGTGCTCTGTGAACATGTGGTAACTAGCTCATTTATATCAAAAAAACTCTTATCAAAGAAGATTGATGTAATATGTTAAAATGAATGTTATATAGGATCTAAAAAAACTTAGGAGTAGCATTGGTGTGCTCCTGTTCAATTTTATGATTTTGAAAATCATATGGCCAAAATTGCTTTGTGATATAGAAAATACAGTAGTGTTATAGAAAATGTGCACTAATGTGTATAAATAAGTTAATTTCTATAAAAATGTTTCCCTTATATTTTCATGATAAAGATTTAATCATTTAGAAAGTCTACATTCTTGGTATATGTTTTTTTCATGGTGCATTTAGAAAGCATTACCAACTCATTTATCTATTCCTTTCACATACAATCATTTCCCTCCATGCGATTGTCAAGTTCACGGTACTCTACCCACCACAGCTTCCTCCATTGCTATATTGTTATTTGACTCACCTCTCTATTAGCTTGGGACATTTGGGTATCAACTTGCTCAAGGGGTTGGTCTATATCTGGAAAATAAATGGGATGGCCAGTCTAACATTTATAAGGTATGGCTATTGGTGGATATCTACATTGTCAACTTCAACCATGTTGTCATCGACAAAACTTGTGATTGATTCAATATTGGAGTTAGTGTAGTAATGGACAGATTCATGGGTAAGGAAGTGAGAAGGTGGCAATGCTCTCATGCCAAGAAACAAAGTGAGGCAGAGAACTACTCTGAGGTTACTATGCGTTATGCTTTGTGCAAAATAATATGAGTGATGAGGAAGATACCCTTAATGTGTAGGTTTTTCTTATTGCTTAATTGAAAGGAGGTTGTCACTCTTTTCTATAAATAGGAGAAGGGGGAAACATGCAGACACTTAGACAAGCCCTAATGGGCCAATAGAATATTGCGCCCATTTTACAAATAGACTAAGAAGAACTTAAATAAAAGACTAAAACACTAAGTAAATAAACACTCTAATACTCCCCCTCAAGCTAGAACTTGGGAGAATCCCAAGTCAGCTTGCGAACAGACAGAAATAATAAATAAAATAAAAAGATAGCCAAACCCATGCAAGAATTTCTCCCCCTCAATACTACAATAAGTCCCTCAAGCACTCAAATACAAATACTCCTCCTCAAGTAGATACTCCAAAGCAGCAGATATCTCAGCAACCATTAAGACTTCTTGATCATCATTATGGCATCTGGAGCAACAAAGAGAATAGCAGATAGGTACCAAGATCTTCATCAAGTCATCGTCGTAGTATCTAGAGTGTGCTGGATCACAGGTCCTAGAGAGTGCTAGGTCACAAGAAGAAGCAATAGTCAATGTGCAAACAAAGCACGGATAAGTAGAGAGTCAACCTGCATAAAGCACGGACAAGCCAGAGAGTGCTGGCACATAGAAGTAAAAGGAGATGACGTAGGCGAATAGCAGACAGTGAAAAAGCACAAAGGAGCAAGTAACATGTGCTAATCATAGCACAAGTAGCAACAATGACATCCCAATATGTAACTTCATAGCAGCAATTGAGGTAGATGATGAATAAGCAACAATAGGAGTAGAAAGCTCCATATAATAGCAACACAATCATGAGCAATCCACATAATAAAATACAAATCTACATAGACAAAAAAGGAACACCAATAGTAGCAAAAAAGGATCCATATATCAATACTAAAAAGTGGCATGAAGATTCATGTAACAACATAATTGAATTCTTCTTCTTCCTTCATCTCTTCTATGTGTCATCTCTTCCCTCTACTCTTCACTTCATCCCCCTCACGCCAACCATGAAAAGAGTCAAGAGAGTGGTTGGTGTGGACAGTAAAAAATAATGGTAGGGTAGGATTGTGTAGGCAATATGTGGAGGAGGTAATCGATAATGCAAGTCAAGGTGCAAAATGACCTGATTACATAGATCCGAGTAGAAAAATAAGAGGATCTCTCTCCAATCCTAAAAGAGGATTTTTTTAGCTCATAGGGAAACAAATCTAGGGGTGTGAGGGTGGAGGCCCTGCAAAATTCCCATTAGGGTAAAAAATGGATCCAATTATTACAAATATGTAGTGTATATGGGGGGTAGGATAAGAAGAACAAAAAGAAGACTACTGGAATGAAAACTTCAGTAGAAAGAGGAGATGTACTACCAGAATGTTACTTGGTAGGATGAATAGGCACAAAAAAGGGGGTGGAAAAGGTTGTGTAGGGTTGGAAGACCGGGGGCTGTAAACAAAGTTATAAAAATGTTGAACAAGAAAAGATAATTGTTGTTGGTAAGAGAAAGAAGGAACATACCATGTATAGATACCTTCGTCATATGATAGATTCATTGTAGCATGCCAAGATGTAGCAACCGGTTGTAGTGGACACACTGTGTCAATGAAGAGACACGCTGTGTCTAGTAGACAGTACCGGCAGTTAATGCCAACAAATGTCGACGACACACTGTGTCATTGAAAGGACATGACATGTCAGTTGACACAGGAAGCAACAGTAGTCGGTGACATGTCATGTTAGTAAAGAAGCACACTGTGTCTAGTAGACAGTAGCAACAATCACCTCCAGTAAAAGCAAATGACATGTCATGTTGTTGAAAGGACACGTCGTGTTCGTTGACAGAAGCTTAGGATAGAAGCATGTGACACGTCGTGTCAAAGGAGGACACATCATGTCTCAAATCGATGCATCAATGGACATGCCATGTCTAAAAATGACACATCGTGTCTAAAACTCACAAACAAAGTGGTGAAGAAGTAGAACACTGCCTACACACATGTCCAAAAAAAGACATGTCGTGTCGGTGGCGATCACCAGTAGAAAAGCCCAGCAACATCAGCAAAACGGGGGGAAATCCTTTCGGATCTCCACCAAAGTAGTAGAGGATGATGCATCCTCAATATTATCAACAACAATGACATGAATCACGGAAAAAATCTTTCATATCGAATAAATAGGTGGCATGCACACCAATATTGATTGTGTAATAGGATAATATTCGTTTGCACAATATTTCCATCATCATTCTAGTCTGAGTAGTGTGACACATGAGTTTGATTAAGTAATGATTTATTTCAATCATAAATGACCACAACTAGCTTCTTTGATTGTTAAATAATTTGGTTGTGGGCTTGTAAACTTACAAGATATTCAATGAAAATTAGAATAAGGTGTACATTAGAATAAAAAAATACTCAAAGAGGATACTAGAAATATAAACAACCACCATAACAAAAAAAACCAAGAAACTAAATAATCAATTGGTTTTGATATGGCTCAAGAATATTGATAAGGCGCACCACCGGGTTATCAACAAAAACAACACACAAAGGATAGTCATTGTTATACTCAAGTAGAGGCATCACTTGGTATACTTAAACAACCTTGTGAAGAAGAAAACATAAGACCTAGATAGCGAGAGTCCAAACACAAAATCATCATTAAACATTTCTACTGGTTGTTGCAATCCTAGTGGTCCAAGGCAAAATTCCATGGTTAGAAGGAACTCATAAAATGATGCTCATCATTACTGGTCCTTGAAGGCAAAAGTAAGCCCACAAACCAACACAACACATGAACCAATGTGATGGGACACAACACAACACATGAACCAATGTGATGGGACACATACATCATCTCCAAAGCTAATTCGTGGAGACTAGCAGGTTGAAAACAAGGAGACAACACAATCAAACATGATGTATGAGTATATAGGTACAACAAAAAGATGAAAACATGGTTGTTGCATTTACTAGAGAGACTTAAAGAAAGGAGGGTCTGGGAATCTCTCGATCAACCTCTAGACAATATTTGGATGGTTTTTTGTGACCACACGAGTACAAATGAAGGTCACCAAATCATCTCTGGAGACTGAAACCACACATGGTTGGGAAGGGAAATGGTGCCAATCCGACTTACATAGATAGTGTTTGTAGCTTTTGCATCATCCAAGAAAGGTGTGGCCTGAAGGAATCAACCTCATGTTGCCTAGAGACAGGGCGTGAGGTCTTCAACTATGAGGTTTTCAATAGCCATGATGAATTTTATATCATATAGAGGGGCATGACAATGCATGATGTAACCGATAGGGGAAAGATGTATACTTGGGTTAAGGATGCATAGGAGGGCATGCTTATTTATGGGACTTGTTTGAATGGTATCTAGAATATGATGTGGATATAAGAAGGGAATTTAAGAATTTATTTTGCAATTAAATGTAGGATATATGCTTCAAATTTATGTGTACAATCTCTAGAGGAGTCCATGGGAAGAAAAATTGTATGAAATCATTGTGGGATAAAGATGCTATCATGCAGAAAATATGAAAACTACAGCAAGGTGTTTTCTAGACCAAGAATGTGACACTATATTCATTTGATCCTCATCTAACAGCTCTAAGCAGAGTTTGTATCATGCAAAACCCAAAAAAATCGAAGTATAGCAAATTACGATGGCAACCCATATTTAAATAACTTTGACCAACACCTTCATTCATTAAAAGATATCTCTCATACCCATACATTGTCTCATTAACTAAGGTTCAGATCACAAAAAGGAACAACATGACTCATCATAAGACAAGCAAAACTATACTCATAAAACTAATTTCTAGAAGACAATCAATGTGCCCTACCTTCTGATGTCATTGTGATGTGTTCCTTGAGTAGTGATAGGAGAGGGTACAAATTTTTCTGTAGCTTGGTTGGCAAAGGTATGACAAGTCAAATGAAGCTTCAATTATCATTGACCTCAAACGAGATACTACAAATGTCATATCAGATGTGATAAGAAGGCAATACCAATCTCTAACACATTTTTTTAGAACATGGCCTGAATAAGAAATAATTGTTTAGTATCTTTCATGGACAGGAAAGTTGCATAGTCCTTGATTTTAGTAGCCCATGCTAGGTAATATGTCAGATTGTCAACTCTCAGAGGAAACAATATCAGTATAGTCAAAAAAGAAAATAAAGTTCAGCAATAACATAAGGGAGATTTATGTCACTCGAGTAAGCATCCAACACTACACAGTTGTAAGATAATGATTTCCCATCGGTCATAGTTATATATTTGAAGATAGATAACACATATCTGTTCAAGGACATATGATATTAAGCATGGAGCGAATCATTAATTATCGTGATCATATTATAATTTACAATGGAGTTGTACACCACGTGATAGTGTCTAAATAAACAAACCAAAATAATAAAATATTTATTGTTGACCCTTATAGACATTCCCTTTGACTTGGTGTCCCTTTTTAGCACGTAAAGGCCTCTATAGAGTAGCAGTTGTTGCATGATAAAACCCAAGTTATTTACTCAATTGACATTAAATACATGTGGTACAAAGCATGTATCTTGGTTGTTAAATGTGCAAGATGAATAAAAGCCATAAATTTGACTTCTTTGTCCAACAAGTTAATACCCACCAGACTCAACTTACACGGCTAAAAGTCTTTGAATGAATAAAGTTAGAGGATTCCTAATCGTTTTATGTTGAGATACGTTGAGTTAGAGTATTAGGTAATTCACTTGGGTCCAATTTTGTACTACCCATGAAATCATCAGTACAAGAACAAAGATCAAACCGCAGTAGCTAGCTGAAGAGGTAGTGTCTTCTATATTAACATCAAGACAATCTAGATATATAGACAACAAGAAACTATAAGGAGAGTTTATAACACTACTACTCAATCATGATAGATTAAATGCCACATTATATGGACCTGACTGCATTAGCTAACTATATATTTTGTGGAAACTGAAAATAATAGTGAGTTTATTCTGATCTCACCAACCTGGCACTACGAGAACCTTTGGGTTTCCCACCTTTTTTCCCCAACACAGAGCCTTCTAACAAATGTGGTCGCCACCCCTGGCCTTGCAAAGAGATGTGTACTATGTATAATGTACCCACAGATGTTGTGTTGAAATTGACGTGTGCTCCAGTCATTGACAAAGATGGTTAAAAGATATGTGGAGAAAGGAGAATCAGTAATTAGGATTTACCAATCCTTTTACAATCAAGTAATACATTCCAGTAGGGCTTTCCATCACTACTACAGAAACAACCTTTGGCATCGGTTGTTTAACCCCCTTTGGCGACGGTTTTCAAGTGACGCCTATGTGGGCGCCGCTAAAGGTCGAACTCTTCAGCGTCGGTTTTCTAACCGACACTTATATGACATATAGGCGTCGGTTATATATAGTTGGCCGACGTCTATAAGGTTCACGCCACAAAAAAGAGCACCACCTAGGACACTTTCTGCGTCGGTTAACAACTTAACAACCGACGCCATACACCCAGACGACACGGCGAAGCACGGCCGTGCTTCGCTGCATGGCCGTGTTTAGTACTATAGGTGTCAGTTTTATACTAATAAGCGACGCCTTTTCCACCACGGCCGTACTTTCCTGCACGGTCGGGTTGTTTGTCCTATTAGGCGTCGGTTTTTATCAAATAATCGACGCTGTAGGCCTTTGATGACGGTGTTCTATAAATAACCGACACCTATACTTTAATTTTTTTTTTCTTATTAGTTTGCAGGCCTGCTGTGGCTGGTCAGCAAGATGAGAACCTGCAGTTCAGTTTTCTGAACTGCAGGTTTACGACATCCATTGATATCAGCCTACAAACAGGCCACAAACCTGCAAAATCAATAAATATTTTTTCACACAAGTAGATACATTCAGACATCAATTCAATTCTCACATTGTAACATACTGAAATCTCCTATGTACCTCTTTGTACTCTTTTCTATAAGTTTTGTCCTTCATTTTTCGTTCCTTTTGTCCTTGTCTTGGATTTAAAAGAAATTAAGATGGTTATTGGTTAAATGTTTCCCATATATTCTTATTTCAAGGTTGCATGCACAAATGCCTCAGTTAGAATTAGATAATGGGTTTAAAATACAAATTCACATTAAGTAATAAAAAGGGATAAAATAATTCATCCTAGAATCTTCTAGTGTTTCCTAGAATATGAGAGATATGAAGAAAATCCGAATTTTGTAAAAGGAAGAAGATAAATGTAATAATTAATGGTAATATGAGAAATTATGGGTAAAGAAGATAATTACAAATATTTTTGCAATAAATATTATAATATGAAACCATCATGATAATTTGATAGTTTAATTCGTTTCCTTGAGCAAAAAGTAACTTAAGGATCAAGTATCATTTAACATGGAAATATTAATAACATTATCAATAGAATATAGGAAATATGCCAATAAAAAGAAATAAAATACTTAATGCTCTCACATCAGGAAAATAACTTCAAATTCGTATTCTAAACATAAAAATAAGCCTCTGTACAAATTTGCAACTAATTTGGATAATATATGAATAAGGAGAAAAATAGGAGAGAGAGAAAGTGTGTAGAATGTTCTAATTAATTTAATAAATATAAGGATAATGTCAACTTGTGAAGATAATTGCAAAATAGTGTTCCAAACCTTTAAGGAGACTTATGGGTGAAGTTACATTAATTTTAGATAATTTTATCACCTCTTTTGAAGGAAGAAAGAGAAAATGACATATTAATTATTTCACCTATCAAACTTTCTCAAAATGAAAAACTAACTCCATATTTGGATTCTACACGTCGAAATAAGTCAGGATATAAATTTTCATAATTTTTGGGCAACGTTTGAGCCTCCAAAAGAAGAAAGAGAAAAACATTTAAAATCTAATAGTTTTAATCGACTTTTGCTAAGGGATATTTCCCTGATCTAACGCGAGATCGGACGGTCCAGGTTCATTAGTGGACCCGCGTCCACCGATCCAACGATGCACGGTCGTCTTCTACCTTGAGTCGGATTAGGCAACAGATTTGATTTTTCATTTTCTTAAAATCACAATATCTTGAGATCTACTCAACGATTTTCCTTGAATTTTGTTTTGTTGGATTCCTTGCGAGATTTCGCATAGGATTATCCCAAACTTTTCGAGCTTTCACGCGTATTTGCGAAACACCCAAAGTAGCCGCCAGCCACTTCCCCTTGCTCCTACCCACATCCTAGTCTAGGGTTCCTTGCCTATAAATAACTTAACCCTCGCGACCGCTGACGCCCTAGCAACTCGATCGTATCTTCAATTTGGGTTTTCGTGGACGTTTCAACCCCCAACGAGCAGCCGAAGGTCCCAAGCTTGCGGCGCTTCTCCCTCTCTGCTCCTTCATCCTCGGTTCTAATTAGAGGTACCACTGAATTCGTCTCTTCTTTCTCGTTCTTTCGACTACCTGAACGCGAGATTTCGTCGTGTATAGCGATTTTGCCCAAAATCGGAGCCAAGCTCCTATTCTCGTCGATCGGGCGAGAGGAGGAAGATGACGGGTTGGCGTTTTACCATTTTGCCCCTCTCGTTTCTTCTTTCTTTCTTTTTCTGATCGGGGTAGTTACGTCTTTTGCCGCTTGTTTTGACCGGATCGCTCGACCGGTTGTGGGAGTCCCTGAGACGCGGGTCACCGCTCTCAGTCGCTCGCGACCGCTCGATGCGGTTGGCCTTGCCTACGTGGCAAGCTGCCATTGGTCGAGATAAGATGATTTTTATAAATTATTCCGTTGGTCAAAAATAGAAAATAAATAGTGTTTTGAAATCAGGAAAACGAGATCTATTTAATAAAAATATTTTTGAGATCTGATTTTAAGGTTTGCGAAAATGTGTTTTTAAAATCGATTTAATTACTTAAAAATCCCTAAAATTAACCCTAAGAATCCATATTTCCAAAATATACAATATTATATGTTATTTTGATCAGGAAAATCTAACTAAGATGATTATGAGGTTTTTGAAGTCTGAATCGAGAGTTTGTGCAAAAAGTTAGTAAATTAGGGTTTTCAATCTTTTAAATGAATGCATATAATTCTAATTTATGAATATAATGATGTAATAGGAAGTTTGGGTTTATAGTTCGTGTGAAGAGTTGAAAAAGGGAAACATAGGACACTTGTGGCTAAGGTATGTGTTTAGTATGAGTTTTGTTGTCCAACTACCTATCAGTTGGGAAATATTTAATCCAATACCTAAATTTCTTCTATGAGGTTTAACTTGATCTAAATCTTTGATTCTTGAAACCTAATTTGCTTATTGCCTCAAAAGTAGATGTAGTATTATCTTGATTGGGTATTCATACCCCACTGCCATGATATATATTCTTTTGCTTATTCTTGCCAAAATCTTTTGTTAGCATGAAATTAAATGTTCTATTTAATCTTTAAGTAGTGGTACTTATGTACAACCACCCATAGAGGGCACGTATAAAATTGCCCTAGGGAAATGTTTATTATTCTCCCCATTAAAAATTTGTAGGTGATTTGGAAATGTTTATAATTCTTCCCTCACCTAAGGTTAGAGGTCCGGTAGGTTCCTCAACCCTACTTAGTTAGATAGACATATTAAATGACATGCTAAAACCTTTAATTATTTTGTTAATGGCAAGTTCTCTTATAAAAACCTCATACTCTTTGATATCTTCATACACCAAATATCAAGTCTAGTTTACTTGTTACATTTTCCTTTGCCTTTGATAGATTATTAGTGTAACACATACTTTTCTTGTTTTCCCTCTTGCTGGGTGCCTTCCCAACCACCCAGGTGTTGGAGCTGTGCAAGGTGAAGGAAGGGATTGAAGAAAGATTCCTTTGCTGAGATTGTTTGCTTGTCAAGAAGGATGGCTAGGTTGCTATAGCTAGATCCTCTTATCTATCTTATCTTTTCTTTTAGAAAGCAATGATGTAATAAACAATAAAGCCATCAGAAGGCTTGTTATTTCTTTCTTTCCGCTGCTATTGACATTTTATTATGTATCTGGAATCGTGCTTATTTATTTGGAATATTATGCATTCATCCTCAAAGTCTAAATTTTTTAAAAAAATTTGTGGATGTTTGTATTTCCTTTAAATTTTAGTAAAGAGGTTATCTCGCCTCTTTACAGCATGGTATTAGAGCCTTTAGGCGACTATTAGGGCATGCAGTTGAGGCAAGGGTGTCTAGAAAGGATCAGGGCATGGGGGCTGGCAAGATTTTCCTCCGACCCACTAGCTTGGCATACGGGGACTCCCGTGCCCATATGATCCGGCCTGGCCTGCGTCAATACAAACTGCCCGAAATAGTATGCTTTTAGGCAATAGCATTCTAGTTATCCTTTTCTAATCTCTATTTCTTTTCCCTCTCATCTATGATTCTTTACTCCTAAAAATTTAATAAGTTAACCCTAATTTCAGGAGAGGTGACCTGTTTGACAACACCAACCAGGAGTCCACCACTGACAACCCCGACACTCCTGCGACGCCTGCTGTTAACCAACCAGCCTCTGGTGTCCCCGCCTTCACACCTGAGCAAGAGCTGGCGATGCTGCGACAACCGTTGTCCTCCACCATGATGGGACAACTCAACACCATTGCTGCTGTTGCCGCCAAGCCGAGGGAGTTCACCCTCACTGACTTCATCAAGATGCAGCCACCCTACTTCAAGGGTGAGAGTGAGCCTAACATGGTGGACAAAGCCGACGACTGGGTGTTGGCCCTGGATCGGACCTTCGAGGGTATGGCTTGCCCTCCTCACCAAAAGGTTCGGTTCGCGACGTACGTGCTGGATGGACCGACGCGTGTTTGGTGGAACGGAGTTGCCCGCACTCGAGACACCTCCTCCATGGAGTGGACCTAGTTCCTGAAGTTGTTCAGAGAGAAGTACATCTGCCCTACTTTCCTGAGGAAGAAGGAGGCTGAGTTTTACAGTCTCAAGCAAGGAAGCATGAGCATGGCCGACTACGTTCAGAAGTTTCTGCTATTAGAACGTTACGCCACCGACCTTGGAGCTGACAGAAGAGCGACCTTGTTCTTGGAGGGCCTGAACTATCATGTTGGTCGAAGCCTCGTTCCACAGCTGCCACTCACATTTCAACAAATGGTGGACAAGGCTCTCGCCATCGAGTCTTATTCGGGATTTCAAGCTTCCAGTAGCTTCAACAACAACAAAAGGAAGAATCTGAACCAGCATGAGAACCGTGGGCGTGATCGCTACAACAGATGCAATCGCTACCATCCTCCTGGAAGATGTCCCGCCAACAATGCACCTGCTCGCGTTGGCAACCGTCCTCCACCAACCTGCCATGAGTGTGGCCAGGTTGGGCACATCCGACCCAACTGCCCCCGTTTCCAGCAAGGGCAGAATAATGCCCCTCAGCCATAACAGCCGAGACAGAACTCTCCACCGCGAAACAACAACAATAATAACAACAACCAGAACCCGAGATGTCCGCCAGCTGAGAGGCGGAATGGGAGAGTGTTTGCTCTCAATACTGAAGAAGATGGTAAAGGCAATGAAGTGATTGAAGGTACACTACACCTCAATATGCATCCTTTAAAAGCTATGTTTGATTCTGGTTCCTCCAATACCTTCATATCTAGACAGTTTGCATCTATGCTTGAAATCGAATCTGAGTTTATGGATCATGTGTTAGATGTAAAAACTCCTAGTGGAAAAATCTGCTCCTTGTACCTCCAAACCCCTACCTTGAACCTATGTGTATCCGGAATAATGTTTCCCACAGTTTTTGTCTTGCTTGATATGACTGTCTTTGACATCATCCTGGGTATGGATTGGTTAAAGAAGTATAAAGCTGTTCTATTCTGTGAGGAATCCAAGGTTAGTCTGTTTCATCCTGATGAAGGAAGAGTGTGTGTCAAGGGAAAGAAGCGAGGAGAGCGACAGTTCGTCATCTCTGCCATCAAAGCCGAAAAGCTCGTCTCACAAGGGTGTAGAGACTTTCTAGCCTCCATAGTTCTCGAGGCTACACCTCCTGCCCTAGACCATGTTGATGTGGTGAAGGACTTCCCAGATGTCTTTCCTGAGGAGTTGCCCGGGTTGCCACCAAATCACGAGGTGGAATTCTCCATCGAGCTCATACCTGGAACTTCACCGATATCGAAGCCACCTTACCGCTTGGCTCCTGCTGAGCTGGCGGAGTTGAAGAAGCAGCTTGAAGAGCTTCTTGACATGGGTTTCATTCGCCCTAGTGTTTCCCCTTGGGGAGCACCTGTCTTATTCGTGGAGAAGAAAGATGGCTCTTTGCGGATGTGTATGGACTACCACATGCTCAACCAGGTGACAGTGAAGAATCGTTATCCGTTGCCGCGCATCGACGACTTATTCGATCAGCTGAAGTCAGCCACCGTGTTCTCCAAGATGGATCTGCGAAGTGGATACTACCAGATGCGTGTGAAGGATGATGATGTTCCGAAGACGGCGTTCAGAACTCGCTATGGGCATTATGAATTTATGGTCATGCCTTTTGGTTTGACGAATGCCCCTGCTGCGTTTATGGACCTGATGAACCGAGTATTCCGCGCATACCTTGACAAGTTTGTAGTGGTGTTTATTGATGACGTTTTGGTTTATTCCGAGACGTTGGAACAACATCGCGAGCATCTGCGGATTGTACTCAACACATTACGAGAAAATCAATTGTATGCAAAATTCTCAAAATGTGAGTTCTGGATAAGGGAAGTGATGTTTCTTGGTCACATGATTTCTGCCGGCCATATAGCTGTTGATCCTGCAAAGGTAGAAGTTGTGACAAAGTGGAATGCTCCAAGAAACCCGTCAGAAATTCGTAGTTTCCTTGGTCTAGCTGGTTACTATCGAAAGTTTATCAAAGGGTTTTCTGAGTTGGCTTTACCTTTGACCAAGATGACTCAGAAGGAAGTCAAGTTCTCATGGACCCCTGAATGTGAGGACAGTTTTCAGAAGTTGAAGATGAGTCTGACTTCTGCTCCCGTGCTTGCTTTGCCTGTTGAGGGCATACCCTATGTCATCTACACGGATGCATCCCGACAAGGCTTAGGATGTGTTCTGATGCAAGACAGAAAGGTGATCGCCTATGCTTCTCGACAGTTGAAACCTAATGAAGCTAATTGGCCTACGCATGATTTAGAGCTGGCTGCCATAGTTCATGCTTTGAAGATCTGGCGACACTACCTCTATGGAGAAAAGTTTGAAGTCTTTTCTGACCACAAGAGTTTGAGATATCTGTTGACTCAGAAGGATCTGAACTTGCGACAACATAGGTGGATGGAATATCTTAAAGATTACAATTTCACCATCACCTATCATCCTGGTAAAGCAAATGTCATAGCTGATGCTTTAAGTTGCAAGAAGGATGTTGTTTGTGCTGCTCTGAGATGTTCTGTGTGGGAAAACCTTGAACATGTGGCCAGTTGGAAACCTCAACCTGTCAATTCAATGGATGAAGATAAGTTGTGTGTTCATATGGCCAGTTTTACCGTTACACCAACCTGGATCTCAGAAGTCTTGTCTGCACAGTTGGAGAGTTTCGAGCTTTAGGAGTTGAAGGCTTTATCTGAGAAACCGCAATCTGACTTCTCTGTCGGAGTGGATGGTGCTATCTGCTTCAGACAAAGGTTGTGGATACCCGATGTTGGTGATCTGAGAGAGAAGGCTCTGAGTGAAGCTCATGGTTCCAAGTACACTATTCACCCTGGCACAACCAAGATGTACAAGGACTTACAGCGAAGCTTCTGGTGGAAGAACATGAAGAATGATATAGCTCTGTTTGTGGCAAAGTGCTTGACATGTCAGCAAGTCAAGATTGAACATCAACGACCTGGTGGTCTTCTTCATCCTCTTGAGATTCCAGAATGGAAGTGGGAGAAGATCACAATGGACTTTGTTACTGGTTTCCCCAAGTCCAAGAGAGGTTATGATGCTGTTTGGGTGGTGATTGATCGGCTTACAAAATCTGCTCATTTCTTGCCTTTCAAAACCACGTATAAAGTTGCGGAGATGGCTCAGTTGTATGTGGAGTGGATAGTTCGTCTGCATGGTGTCCCTGCTGTGATAGTTTCTGATCGAGACCCAAAATATACTTCTCGTTTATGGGGTCAGATTTAGGAAGAGATGGGTACTGATCTACGTTTTAGCACTGCTTACCACCCGCAAACTGATGGTCAGTCCGAGAGAACAGTTCAGATTCTGGAGGACTTGCTATGTGCTTGTGTGATGGATTGGGGTGGTGTCTGTGATCGATATCTACCATTAGCAGAGTTCGCTTACAACAATAGCTACCAAGCCAGTATTGGTATGCCACCTTTTGAAGATCTCTATGGTAGACCTTGTCGTTCGCCTTTGCACTGGGATGATGTTGGTGAACGTTCCCTAGTGAAGACTGATGACATGCAGATGATGCTTGAGAAGATACAGTTGATAAAGAAATGGATGAAAGCTGCTCAAGACAGGCAGAAGATGTATGCTGATAAGAAGAGGTCTGATGTAAGCTTCTTAGTGGGGGACTATGCTTTTCTAAAGATCAAGCCTATACGTTCTATTGCAAGATCTAAAGTGAAAGGCAAGTTGAGTCCTTGCTATGTTGGACCATTTGAGATCTTAGATAAAGTAGGGGATTGTGCATATCGTCTAGCTTTGCCTCCTGCTTATGATAAGATTCACAATGTGTTCCATGTTTCTGTGCTGAGGAAGTACGTTAAGGATCCGTCTCATGTGCTCACCTTTGAACCTGTGGAGATTAATGAGAATCTGACTTATGAAGAACTACCTGTGAAGATCCTTGACTCCCGAGTAAAGCAGCTGAAGAATAAGGAGATAGAGTTAGTGAAGGTTTTATGGAGATATCATGGTTTAGAAGAAACCACTTGGGAGTTGAGAGATGAGATGTTACGTACTCACCCTTCCCTCTTTGTATGAGATTTCGGGGTCGAAATCCTTTTTAAGGGGTGGAGTGCTGTAACATACTGAAATCTCCTATGTACCTCTTTGTACTCTTTTCTATAAGTTTTGTCCTTCATTTTTCGTTCCTTTTGTCCTTGGCTTGGATTTAAAAGAAATTAAGATGGTTATTGGTTAAATGTTTCCCATATATTCTTATTTCAAGGTTGCATGCACAAATGCCTCAGTTAGAATTAGATAATGGGTTTAAAATGCAAATTCACATTAAGTAATAAAAAGGGATAAAATAATTCATCCTAGAATCTTCTAGTGTTTCCTAGAATATGAGAGATATGAAGAAAATCCGAATTTTGTAAAAGGAAGAAGATAAATGTAATAATTAATGGTAATATGAGAAATTATGGGTAAAGAAGATAATTACAAAGATTTTTGCAATAAATATTATAATATGAAACCATCATGATAATTTGATAGTTTAATTCATTTCCTTGAGCAAAAAGTAACTTAAGGATCAAGTATCATTTAAAATGGAAATATTAATAACATTATCAATAGAATATAGGAAATATGCCAATAAAAAGAAATAAAATACTTAATTCTCTCACATCAGGAAAATAACTTCAAATTCGTATTCTAAACATAAAAATAAGCCTCTGTGCAAATTTGCAACTAATTTGGATAATATATGAATAAGGAGAAAAATAGGAGAGAGAGAAAGTGTGTAGAATGTTCTAATTAATTTAATAAATATAAGGATAATGTCAACTTGTGAAGATAATTTCAAAATAGTGTTCCAAACCTTTAAGGAGACTTATGGGTGAAGTTACATTAATTTTAGATAATGTTATCACCTCTTTTGAAGGAAGAAAGAGAAAATGACATATTAATTATTTCACCTATCAAACTTTCTCAAAATGAAAAACTAACTCCATATTTGGATTCTACGCGTCGAAATAAGTCAGGATATAAATTTTCATAATTTTTGGGCAACGTTTGAGCCTCCAAAAGAAGAAAGAGAAAAACATTTAAAATCTAACAGTTTTAATCGACTTTTGCTAAGGGATATTTCCCTGATCTAACGCGAGATCGGACGGTCCAGGTTCATTAGTGGACCCGCGTCCACCGATCCAACGACGCACGGTTGTCTTCTACCTTGAGTCGGATTAGGCAACAGATTTGATTTTTCGTTTTCTTAAAATCACAATATCTTGAGATCTACTCAACGATTTTCCTTGAATTTTGTTTTGTTGGATTCCTTGCGAGATTTCGCACAGGATTATCCCAAACTTTTCGAGCTTTGACGCGTATTTGCGAAACGCCCAAAGTAGCCGCCGGCCACTTCCCCTTGCTCCTACCCACATCCTAGTCTAGGGTTCCTTGCCTATAAATAACTCAACCCTCGCGACCGCCGACGCCCTAGCAACTCGATCGTATCTTCAATTTGGGTTTTCGTGGACGTTTCGACCCCCAACGAGCAGCCGAAGGTCCCAAGCTTGCGGCGCTTCTCCCTCTCTGCTCCGTCATCCTCGGTTCGAATTAGAGGTACCACTGAATTTGTCTCTTCTTTCTCGTTCTTTCGACTACCTGAACGCGAGATTTCGTCGTGTATAGTGATTTTGCCCAAAATCAGAGCCAAGCTCCTGTTCTCGTCGATCGGGCGAGAGGAGGAAGATGACGGGTTGGTGTTTTACCGTTTTGCCCCTCTCGTTTCTTCTTTCTTTCTTTTTCTGATCGGGGTAGTTACGTCTTTTGCCGCTTGTTTTGACCAGATCGCTCGACCGGTTGCGGGAGTCCCTGAGACGCGGGTCACCGCTCTCTGTCGCTCACGACCGCTCGATGCGGTTGGCCTTGCCTACATGGCAAGCTGCCATTGGTCGAGATAAGATGATTTGTATAAATTATTCCGTTGGTCAAAAATAGAAAATAAATAGTGTTTTGAAATCAGGAAAACGAGATCTATTTAATAAAAATATTTTTGAGATCTGATTTTAAGGTTTGCAAAAATGTGTTTCTAAAATCGATTTAATTAACTTAAAAATCCCTAAAATTAACCCTAAGAATCCATATTTCCAAAATATACAATATTATATGTTATTTTGATCAGGAAAATCTAACTAAGATGATTATGAGGTTTTTGAAGTCTGAATCGAGAGTTTGTGCAAAAATTTAGTAAATTAGGGTTTTCAATCTTTTAAATGAATGCATGTAATTCTAATTTATGAATATAATGATGTAATAGGAAGTTTGGGTTTATAGTTCGTGTGAAGAGTTGAAAAAGGGAAACATAGGACACCTGTGGCTAAGGTATGTGTTTAGTATGAGTTTTGTTGTGCATCTACCTATCAGTTGGGAAATATTTAATCCAATACCTAAATTTCTTCTATGAGGTTTAACTTGATCTAAATCTTTGATTCTTGAAACCTAATTTGCTTATTGCCTCAAAAGTAGATGTAGTATTATCTTGATTGGGTATTCATACCCCACTGCCATGATATATATTCTTTTTCTTATTCTTGCCATAAATCTTTTGTTAGCATGAAATTAAATGTTCTATTTAATCTTTAAGTAGTGGTACTTATGTACAACCACCCATAGAGGGCATGTATAAAATCGCCCTAGGGGAATGTTTATTATTCTCCCCATTAAAAATTTGTAGGTGATTTGGAAATGTTTATAATTCTTCCCTCACCTAAGGTTAGAGGTCTAGTAGGTGCCTCAACCCTACTTAGTTAGATAGACATATTAAATGACATGCTAAAACCTTTAATTATTTTGTTAATGGCAAGTTCTCTTATAAAAACCTCATACTCTTTGATATCTTCATACACTAAATATCAAGTCTAGTTTACTTGTTACATTTTCCTTTGCCTTTGATAGATTATTAGTGTAACACATACTTTTCTTGTTTTCCCTCTTGCTGGGTGCCTTCCCAACCACCCAGGTGTTGGAGCTGTGCAAGGTGAAGGAAGGGCTTGAAGAAAGATTCCTTTGCTGAGATCGTTTGCTTTTCAAGAAGGATGGCTAGGTTGCTATAGCTAGATCCTCTTATCTATCTTATCTTTTCTTTTAGAAAGCAATGATGTAATAAACAATAAAGCCATCAGAAGGCTTGTTATTTCTTTCTTTCCGCTGCTATTGACATTTTATTATGTATCTGGAATCGTGCTTATTTATTTGGAATATTATGCATTCATCCTCAAAGTCTAAATTTAAAAAAAAAAATTGTGGATGTTTGTATTTCCTTTAAATTTTAGTAAAGAGGTGATCTCGCCTCTTTACACACATTCACACATGTAGAAACATTCAAATACATGTAGAAACATTCAGACATGTATAAACATTCTTAAATATTCATTTACAAAATATCATTCATCATCGCTATCAGCATCCCAATTATATCTTACAATTGCCACTACTTGTGTGGCTTTTGCCCATTCTTCTCTTATTTCATTTAATGATTCCATCGGTTATGGAGCATGTACATTTCTTAAGCGTTTACCTATAGTGTGGTCAGTTTTAAACACCTGCAAAGAGAATGGTGTATATATATAAGTAATAATATAAAAATAAGATTGATATATTTCATACTAACTAATGAGACTATATATAATACCGCATGTATGGTATTAATATCCAATGCGGCATGTCGGATAATCATCTGCATAAATCGCATCACATAGTATGTGCATGCCCAGCCGTTGTCTTGTGTAGTGCACTATAAATTGAAACATACAAAATATTAAAAAATACAACTAAGCACAGTTCACATAAATAATATATACATTGGAGTCGGGAACTTACTTTTATGTTCTCCCAAATTATTGGTTGGTTCTTTCTCCTTGGGACATTTCCTCCAGCATTTTTGAATGCATCTAAACCCCTACATGTTAATGTAACACAGTAAATTGCATAATTAAATAGTAATGTAATAACAGATGTTAACAGATATAAAAATGAAATATTTCTCACCAGAATAATGGCATTCTCAATATGTGTCCAATTTTAGTGTTCAATGTACTTCCCGCAGGATCTAGATAATAAACAGTGAACGTCCCGGGGACAATAACTAGTAACTCCCAATGTCTACCGCTAGAGGTAAAAAAGTTAAAAATTAATAACTCAAAATGCACAATAAAAATGGAATTTTCTTAAGTCCAAATTATAAATAAAGTAAACTTATTTGACATTGAATGGAGCTATTATTATCGTCTTCTTTTGCTGACCGAAAACTGTAAAAGCATCTATACAGTATTGTTGAACACTATCAGGGTCTTTAGCTACCATACTAATCAATGATGGAATCAAAAATCCCACATGATCAAATGCAAATTGTTTGCATTGATCTTCGACTAAGTAGCTACAAAACATGTATTACGTATGCATTAATATATAAGAAACCAGATCACCGGATCTTACACAAGGTATATGGGACAAGATCTCACCTTATCCATGTCTCTATCATTAATGTATTCATCCAATCATACATAAATAACTCAATAATATCTTGTATAAATAAAGATCTATCGTATGATTGACCTGTAGAATCTGCTTCTCCGGGTAGCCAACATGCCATTCCCCTACAAGCAGGACCTAACGGGTATTTTAGGTCAGTTGGAACCCAACTTGGTAATGCAGGAAGTGGATGTGGAGGCCTAGGTGCTCCGGGTGTCTTCTTTTTAACCTGTATATATAATTTTAGATCAGTTGACCTCATATATACACATTAACAATCTAAAGTAATGTAAATTTATCTTACAATTTTAGTAGTGTATACGACATCTTCTTTGGGCCACAATATCACCCCGCCTTCTACCTCACCAAGTGTATCAATATCTGGGTGGGCATATGGCAATGCAGCTTCCCTCCAATCGGGTAATACACATATCGGGCTCACACGAACGTAGACCTGCGGCATTGGAGTCCCATGAAACGTTGCCCCAAGAAGGGACTGGTAAACATGTGCCTCTGCAATAACATAGTCTTGCATTCTTAAGCGACATGGCTTCAATGCCTACAAATTTACATAAAGAATGTTATACATATATACATATCACCTTTCGAACATATCATCTTGAAAAGACTAGCTACAATGTCATAAACAATACTTACAGCAGACGTGCTAGGCGATGGGTCTCCAGGATTACTCGCAGTCTGTGCATCAGGAGAAGAGTGGGTCGCCATAGGATGATTGGAAGCCTGAGATGCCTGCCACCGCACTATTTCTTCCTTGACCTTCTCAGCAACTATATCATTGACCTTCTTAGCAACTATATCCTCGACTCTCTTATTCTCCTATACATGGATAAAAGAAACATTATCTTCTTATTATTGAATTCCCTTTTGCAGTAACATTCTAAAAAAAGAATAGGTTACCTCTTCTTGTGAAAGTCCCGCTCTGGGTTTGCGCTGGGATGGCCCAAAGAATGCTTTGATGCCCACACCAGCTCCTGCACCCCTAACACATACAGGATGCTCTGGGTTACCCAGAGCAACTGTCAATTCATCCCTTGTGCCCTAAGGGATGAATGTGCCTTGTTTCCTCTACTCGTGCAGCTCCCGCTAATCACCATAAATAGAAATTGGTAAGTTAACACCACAAATAATCAATATTCAAACGATTGCTCTAAGAGTTGTATTTTACCATTTTCACAGCCGCCTCAGCAGTTACGGGCTTCTTTATTTCACCCTTCTTGTTTTGCCTCCCAGCTATCCAGATCTCATGGTGAGGCATGGGTGTGGCAGACTCCTAAGTAGGAGCAGACTCCTGAGTAGCCGCAGACTCCGCCTGTAGTCTTTGGCAAATGCTTGCATAGCCCTTTGGACCCATAGTGTGGTCATGCACATTCAGTGCACGCCTTGCTTTTTGCGCATCACTGAGGGCCTAGTTAGTATGCACAATAATGATTTGGTTAGTAGCACTAAATGTTAATCTTGAATAGGTGAATAGAACATATATTAATTAAATTGGGAGTGACGCCTAATACCTTGAATTCTTTAGATTTTCTTGAAGCAACAAAATTGTCCCAATCTTCTTTGTCCAAGAAGTTCCACTGCTCAAGGGCTGACTTCTTCTTCTTATCACCATCTTTTATGTATTCTCTGTTTATATTTGTCCTATAGTTCCTAAGCATCTTTCCAGCGCATTGCATCACACTTTTACGATGCAGCTTCTCATCCAATGCAAACAGATTCTATAAAATATAATTCTTATTAACTAGTATCGAAAAATAGAATTGCAAATAATATAATTTGTAATCTACAAAATAGAATTGCAAATAATAATAACTCACGCATAAATCCTTCCATATCAAGTCTTTCTTTCCCTGAGGAACTTTATGCCAATTATCATACTTAACACCACAATGGCTTCGAGTGACACACCCAAGATAGTTTACAAAATTATTGCGGTTCACTCCAATTGCATTTCCTCCATTATCAAACTCCACAACCAATTTGGATCCACTACCACTCAGCGCTATTAACTTCTTCAACAGAGTGATGCCCCTTTTCTTGTTAAGTGTTTGGTGCTGCGCATCAAGTTGCTCCAGTGCTTCAGTGGGTACATGTGCATCATCAACCTAAAATTTGAAAAAAATAAACCCACTGAATTAGCGCAATATAGAAATATGGGATATATGACATAACTAGAAGATAATGAATTTTATAGAAATACAGGATATGTTTTTAGAACTTACATTAGTATCCTCGCCATGCTCTTCATGGACAGCATGCTCATCATGGACTTCATGCTCATCATGGACATCATGCTCATCATGGTCAGCCATCTGAAAATGTCATTAAAAAGGCAAACATTTAGCATTTGTATTAACTAGAAAAAGGCAAACATTTAGCATTTGTATTAACCAGAAAAAGGCAAACATTTAGCATTTGTATTAACTAGAAAAAGGCAAACATTTAGCATTTGTATTAACAAGAAAAAGGAAAACATTTAGCATTTGTATTAACTAGAATTTGTAAAAAATATAAACATACATGTCTCTAAAATTGTGATCTTTTATCAATTAACAATCCTTCATTATGATCTCCGCGCACATATAAGTCATAATTAGCTTCAATATTTTGTGGAGTTGGCAACCCAACTGAGAATGGACTGGAGTCATCATACTTATCATAGTACTCTTCTTCATCTATAGGATCTTCAATGAACTGTCTTTTATCATGAAAAACAACCAACCATTTATCATTTGCAGGATCATCGATATAGAATATTTGTTTCGCCTGTGATGCCAATATGAATGGTTCACCCTTCTCGCCAATCTTTTCAAAGTTCACCAAAGTGAAACCCAATTCATCCACTATAACTCCTTTGGTGTTATCAACCCAATTACATTTAAAGAGCGGAATTATGAAATCTATGTAGTCAAACTCCCATATGTCTTCAATGAAACCGTAATATGACATTTTAGCTTCACGTGGACTCCTATCCTTTGCACTTGCAAAATACATAGTCGACGCTTGAAGAGTGACCCCACTATTTTGGACGACACTCTTATCATCTTGTCGCTTTGTGTAATATGTGAACCCATTAATGTCAAACCCTTCATAAGACATAACATTCAGTTTTGGTTTAAAGGCAAGGCATTTGATAGTTTCTGTAATATCATTTGGTGTTTGAGATAGTTGATGTAAGACTTTATCTTCAAACCACTTAGTAAAAGTCTTATTATGCTCTCTAGCAAGCCACACTGAACTTGCTCGAGGATTTTGTCTCTTGATGAAATTGGTATGTTCCTCGATATAAATACTCACTTCGTCCATGTTGTGTAAAATATACAAGTGAGCTTGTTCCAACTGCTCACGGCTGATTACTTTCACCCGTGATCCCAAAATTCCTTTTCCCTCCTCAATATTCTTGTCATTAACAGGAGTGTTATTACCACTCAGAAAGTCATTGCAAAAATCCATAACCTCTCTCGCCACATAACCTTCAATAATACTCCCTTCAAGTAGATAACGGTTTCGAACATCACCTTTAAAAATGCTCATGTATCGTTCAAAGGGATACATCCAATGCAAGAAAACTGGTCCCAACATTTTAACTTCCCTAGTCAAGTGGACAACAAGATGTACCATGCTATCAAATAACGAAGGAGGGAAATACATCTCAAGATGACATAGGGTAACAACCACTTCTCTTTGCAAATTATCGAGAGTATCAGGGTCAATAACTTTGCTGCATAGACTGTTGAAAAAGAAACAAAGTCTGGTGATTGCAAACCTTACATGCTTCGACAATATAGATCGAATTGCCACGGGCAATATTTGTTGCATTAGAGTGTGACAATCATGAGATTTAAGACCTATCAACTTCAGATCTTTCATTGATACCAATCTACGAATGTTGGATGAGTAACCATGTGGCACCTTAACATTTACCAAGCATTCACAAAAAGCTTTCTTCTCCTTTCTAGACAACGTGTAACAAGCGGGAGGTAAGTATGTTCTTTTATTACCCATTTCACGTAATTCTGTTAATTCTGACCTTATTCCCATTTCACGTAGGTCCAGTCTGGATTTTATCCCGTCTTTAGTCTTACCTGGTATATTTAACAGAGTACCAATGATGCTATCACAGACATTTTTCTCAACGTGCATTACAACGATACAATGCCTGACTGTCAAAGAACTCCAATGAGGAAGATCCCAAAATATTGACTTCTTCTTGAATGAAGAATTGTCACTCCGTGTGGTCATACTACATTGTGATTTCTTACCAAATTCATTGACAATCTCTTTTACTCTTTCATAAACAACATCCCCTGGTATAGGTTTAGGTGCACTCTGTTCATCATTCCATCCATTGAATGCTTTGCGCTTCCTACGATACAGATGGAATTTTGAAAGAAACATTCGATGACCAAGATATACAGTCTTGCCGCCATGTTTTAGTCTTATTGAATCAGTGTTTTCTTCACATAAAGAACACACTTTAGCTCCTTTGACACTATATCCAGACAAATTCCCATATGCTGGAAAGTCATTAATAGTGCAAAACAACATAGCGTGCAAACGAAATGTCTCTCTTCCTGAAGCATCATAGGTCATCACACCTTCAACCCAAAGTTTCTTTAAGTCATCAATCAGAGGTTAAAGATAAACATCGATATCATTTCTGGGTTGTTTAGGGCCCGATATCAACAACGACAGCATAACGTATTTATTTTTGATACACAGCCAGGGAGGAAGATTGTATATAACAAACATGACTGGCCAAGTGCTATGTTGGATGCTCAATGTCCCGTACGGATTCATCCCATTTGTACAAAGCCCAAGTCTTAGACTCCTATCTTCTTCACCAAATTTGGGGTACAATAGATCAATCTTCTTCCACTGTGGGGAATCAGACGCATGTCGTAGGATCCCATCATTATTTTTCTTAACATCTGCATGCCACCTCAAATTCTTCGCATCTTTCGACTTTACAAACAAGCGTTGAAACCATGATATTATAGGTAGATACCACAACACCTTGGCAGGAGAACCAGTTTTGGACTCCCCCGAAGTCGTCAATTTATACCGTGACGCACCACATTTTGGACAATCTTTCAAATCTACATAGTCCTTTTGAAATAATACATAATCATTCGGGCATGCGTGTATGTTCTTGGCCTCCATTCCCATTGAGCAAAACATTTTCTTTACCCGGTATGTTGAGATTGGCAGCTCGTTTCCTTCAGGAAGCATTTCTTTCAACAAAGTCAACAATTCAGTGAAGCTTTTGTCGCTCCATCTATTGTTATCTTTCAACTTATACAATCTCAACACAGTGCTAAGCTTCGTAAACTTAGCACAGCCTGTGTATAACGGTATCTCAGCATCATGCACAATGTTTCTAAAGATAGGAGGTGGATCGGTGTACTCTACCCTACAACTATCCAGCATCGCATCAACGATGTCTACTGGAACTGGTTCGTTCACATCTACGTCATCGGAGGCAATTTCTTCTTCCACCCAAGCACTGCTATCGACATCTACTGGTTTCGAGTTTGAAATCTCTCCATGCCAGTTCCATTCTGTATATCCGTGTACAATCCCGTTGCACATGACATGACTTTTGATTCCTCACCAGTGTTGACTTTCAAATTGTTACCGCAATGCCTACATGGACAGTAGAACCTATCTGTAGGTTTTTTCCTATGTTCCTCGGCAAATCTAATAAACTGATCAAGACCAGATATAAACTCTGGGGTGCAGCGATTGTGAATGGACATCCATGATCTATCCATTCTATGATCAAAGAGAAAACAAGTATATATTAGGACAAGATTAGGGTATACACTTACATCCTATCCAAGATTTACTCCTATTATCTACAATGAAGCGGACTCCATACAAACAGTATATAATTTAGTGATTGTTCATTCTAATTTATACCAATGTACAAGTAATATAAAGAACAATGATTGTTCACTTTCTAGGCCAACAAACACATGTGATGTCATTCTTATATATAATAAATGTGTACCACCTATCCCATCCTTGAACACCTAATCTCACTAGTAAGTGTATAATGTGTATAGGGTTTTCAAGAAAATTTCGGCAGCATTTCCCCGTTGTTCTCTAA
This sequence comes from Alisma plantago-aquatica, assembly GCA_963693085.1. Taxonomy (NCBI): domain Eukaryota; kingdom Viridiplantae; phylum Streptophyta; class Magnoliopsida; order Alismatales; family Alismataceae; genus Alisma; species Alisma plantago-aquatica. The sequence continues at coordinate 1,840,798,770 of OY856409.1, read as the reverse complement.
GTACATATGTACTTAGATAACAAACGGGGAAATGCTACTGAAATTTTCTCGAAAACCCAATACACATTATACACTTACATCCTAAGTGAGATTAGGTATTCAAGAACAGTCCCAAACCGGGGACTATCCAAGATTTACTCCTAATGAGTAAATCTTGGACGGGTTTCTAGGCCAACAAACACATGTGATGTCATTCTTATATATAATAAATGTGTACCACCTATCCCATCCTTGAACACCTAATCTCACTAGTAAGTGTATAATGTGTATTGGGTTTTCAAGAAAATTTCGGTAGCATTTCCCCGCTGTTCTCTAAGTACATATGTACTTAGAGAACAAACGGGGAAATGCTATGGAAATTTCTCGAAAACCCAATACACATTATACACTTACATCCTAAGTGAGATTAGGTGTTCAAGAACAGTCCCAAACCGGGGACTATCCAAGATTTACTCCTAATGAGTAAATCTTGGATGGGTTTCTAGGCCAACAAACACAATAATAGATATGTACATGTTAGGGGTTCATCACAATTAATGTTTGGGTTTCATCACAATTGATGTTAGTGTTTCATCAATGTTAGGTTTAATCAAATCAAATTAGGATGCTAGAATTGACAAGTTTAAATCTTATTTCAACATGCATCAAAATTTACTGAATTAAGTCAAACATTAGGATTAGAAGCACAAATATATGCAAGCAAAAAATTTGTTCATATCCTAGGATTTACATAAAGCATTACATAAAAATTTATTCATATCCTTACGAACAGCAAGCACGGCCATGGCTGTGTTGGCCTACCACGGCCGTGCTTGCATGTTGGTAAATATCTAGGGAGAAGGAAGCAAAGAGGTAGCGCTACCTAGAGCTAGCATGGACAGCGCGGCGGCGAGCGGCGGCAGCAGTGGTGGTGGAAGAAGAGAGAGCAGAGCGGCGGGCGGTGAACCAGCAGTAGCGACACTGGGAATGAGTAGAGCAGAGCAGAGCAGAGAAACAACGACAGTGGTGAGTAGAGGTGCACCAGCAGTAGCGGCGCACCAGCAGCAGTGGCGGCGGCGAGCGGAGAAGCACCAGCAGTAGCGGCAGCGAGCAGCAGCGGGGTCGTCAGGCGATTTCAGGAGAGCGGCGGCAGCATCATAGCAATATCGCGATGAAATAGAAAGAAATGGGGAAGAGCCGGGTGATCGGGATTATTAAGTTGGTCAATGGCGTCGGTTATCTATAAAATTGACGCCTATTATGATTTAGCGTCGGTTGATAGTAAAACACTGACGCCCAACTAGACAACCTTTACCCTAAATTATTTGGCAGGAACCATTATCAGCGTCGGTTATCGAAGGATAACCGACACTGAAAGTGGGACTTTTCGCACAGATTTTCATTTTAAATAGGCGTCGGTGAATTGTTAAAAGACCGACGCTGTAGGTAACCTAAAATGTTCTCGCTCGAAAATTGGATTTCGCGGGCGATTTTAGGCGTTGGTATGTTATAACCAGCCGACGCTGAATACAAAGCGGTACCCGTGTCTGGCTGTTCTTCGAATATAGACGTCGGTTTGCATAAATAACCGACGTCTAATATTATAGGCGTCGGTTTTCCTAAATAACCGACACCCAAAAAAGCGACACTGAACGTTGTTTCTGTAGTAGTGCATGCTAAATGTAGCAATGGCCATGGTTGATTCCGTGAGAGTAGGTGGGTTGGGGGAGAAATGTTGGAAAGATGGAGCAACACAACAGCTGTCTTGGGGAGCATTCGTACACTAGTAAGGTCTTTAACTTGCCCAAATACCTCAGTGAAAGACGGTTGTGCTCCCAGAATACCATTGATTGTATGAAACGAACAGAGAAAATTTGATAGATAGAACAATTCTGACAAAAAAGTTGAGGCAGCAACGCAAAACTGGAAGAAGAGCAACAGAGAGCCCCGATCTTTAACGCATATTGTGGTTTGCATCCTAGAAAATACAACACACTTTTGGATAATAGACACGAGGGGAGGATATTACCAATGATTAGTGACCCCGGAGACTCCTTAGCGACTGATCCATGCCGAGCGGCGACCCCCTGCTCCCGCCTGGATCCGCAAACTCATCAACTTCAACTTGCTCAGCTAAACTGTCACGACCTCTTTAGCTACAATTTGCAAGCATGTGTCACCCGCCACTCAACCACTTTGTCCACGACTTTACTTGTCGATAGACATGGATAATGTTGTCTCGAGCACGGTGAAAGTCTCCACGCACCATGATCTCTAAGTTTCCTTCAGCAAGCACGATTCATCATCTACCCTCGGTGTTGACGCATGGGAATTAGGGATTTGGGGTAGGGGTTTGGTTTTGGGGAAGAAGATTACAGCGAACTGAAATGGGAGGACGAGATATGACGGAAAGGAGGCTGGTTTGAAAGTTTACGGATTTTTGCTTTTCGTTGTTGCCGTGGATAATGAAAAAAGAGAGGGAAGAGTGCAAAATCAAGGTGCGGGGGGTTTTGTGATCGCCAGAGTCAAGTGTATATTTATAACGATAGAAAATGCACAATATTTATGACTAATATAAAATTTCACCATTATTAACTAACCATTTGCAGCAAAAATATTATATTGTCGTCATTCACATATCAATTACTACGACATATTTAAGTTGTTGCAAGACTTGACGTTAATGGTAGATTTTCTTGTATATATATATATATATATATATATATATATATATATATATATATATATATACATATATATACATACACATATATATATACCTATACATACATATATTTATATATCTACATATATATACATATATATATATAACCATATATATACATATATATGCATATATATATAGATACATATATCTATACATATATATACATATATATACATATATACACACATATATACATAAATATATATACATATATATGTATATATACCTATATGCATATATACATATATACATATATATACATATATATATAAATCAATAAATAAATAAATATATATATATATATATGTATGTACATACATACATACATACATACATATACTATCTCTTGATTTATCACCCTCCCGGGCGTCCGGCCTCCGCCACGGGTTATGGGAGAGGGGGGTAGAGAAATATTTTTCTCTTAATCTCATATATATATATATTAAATATATATATATATATAAATAAATAAATATATATATATAGAGAGAGAGAGTCAGGCTAGAATACACTCGAGTGTATCCGGAGCATAATACACCCAAGTAGTTTTTCATGATGCAATATTTTTTTTTGAAAATCTAATCCATTGATCTTCTTAAACATCTCATGAACAACTCATATATAAAATTTGAGCCCAATTGGATATGTATAGCTCATGTTATGAAGACCGTAAAAATTATACATTTCAAATTAGTTTCGTCCGTCGATTTTGTTGCCCTCAGATGAGTGACTTACCTGCATCCAAATGGACTCAAAATTTGTATGTAGCCTAGTTATAGTATTACAACAAAGATCAACAGTTTACATTTTGTAAAACAGTAGTCTTGATATGCAAACACACTTGAGTGTATTCGTGCGATCCGTACACTCGAGTGTATTCTAGCCTGACTATATATATATATATATATATATATATATAAATACATACATATATATATATACATATATATACATATATACATATATATATATATGTATATACACGTATATATATATATATATATATATATATATATATATATATATATACATATACATATATATACATATATATACATACATATATATATGTATATACATGTATATATATATGTATACAAATATATGTATATATATAGATATATTTATGTATGTATATGTATATATATACATATAATATATATATATATATTTATTTATTTATATATATACATAAACATATATATATATATATATATACATATATATACATATATATGCATATACTAGTGAACGCACACGTGCACATGCACGTGACATATAAAATTTGTTGGAAATGTGCGGGGAGAAGACTTATCCGTGAAAGAGTCTCTACGGTAAAATATATTTTTGTTGATTGTTTGAAAGGAGAGAATCAAGGAACCGTTTCCGTTGCATGGAGAGAGAAATACAGAATTAACGATAATAAAAGTTAATAGGAGAGTGTGAGAATAAAAATTTATAAGAGAAAAATTCCTTGAAAAAGGAGAGAAGAGAGTGAATCAAGGAGAGCGCAACATCAAACTCGCTCTTTTTATACTAGTATAGATCTATATGTATATATATATGTATATATATATATATATATATATATACATACACACATACATATATGTATATATATATATATATACATACACACATACATATATTTATATATATATATATACATAC
>OY856409.1:1840784392-1840789392 GCA_963693085.1 Alisma plantago-aquatica | reverse complement strand
TAAACCCCTACATGTTAATATAACACACTAAGTTGCATAAGTAAATAGTAATGTAATAAAAGATGTTAACGGATATAAAAAATGAAATATTTCTCACCAGAATAATGCCATTCTCATTACGTGTCCAATTTTAGTGTTTAATGTACTTCCTGCGGGATCTAGATAATAAATAGTGAACGTTCCGGGGACAATAACTAGTAACTCCCAATGTCTACCACTAGAGGTAAAAAGTTAACAATTAATAACTCAAAATGCAAAATAATAATGGAATTTTCTTAAGTCCAAATTATAAATAAAGCAAATTTACTTGACATTGAATGGAGCTATTATTATCGTCTTCATTTGATGACCAAAAATTGTAAAAGCATCTATACAGTATTATTGAACACTATCAGGGTCTTTAGCTACCATACTAATCAATGATGGAATCAAAAATCCCACATGATCATATGCAAATTGTTTGCAATGATCTTCGATTAAGTAGCTGCAAAACATATAGACGTATGCATTAATATATAAGAAACTAGATCACCGGATCTTACACAAGGTATATGGATGTATAAACAAGATCTCACCTTATCCATGTCTCTATCATTGATGTATTCAACCAATCATACATAAACAGCTCAATAATATCTTGTATAAATAAAGAGCTGTCGTATGATTGACCTGCATAATCTGCATCTAAAGAAACAATTATAGGGCAAAGTATATTATGTGCCCGTAGCCAACATGCCATTCCCCTACAAGCAGGACCTAACGGGTATTGTAGGTCAGTTGGAACCCAAGTTGGTAATGCGGGAATTGGAGGTGGAGGCCTAGGTGCTCCTGGTGTCTTCTTTTTAACCTGTATATATAATTTCAGATCAGTTGACATCATATATACACATTAACAGTCTAAATCAATGTAAATTTATCTTACAATTTCAGTCGTGTAGAGGACATCTGCTTTGGGCCACAATATGACCCCGCTTTCTGCCTCACCAAGTGTATCAATATCTGGGTGGGCATATGGCAACTCAACTTCCCTCCAATCGGGTAATACATGTATCGGGCTCACACGAATGTAGCCCTGCGGCATTGGAGTCCCATGAAACGTTGCCCCAGGAAGGGACTGGTAAGCTTGCGCCTCTGCAACAACATAGTTTTCCATTCTTAAGCGGCATGGCTTCAATGCCTACAAATTTACGTAAAGAATGTTATACATATATACATATCATCTTGAAAACATATCATCTTGAAAAGACTAGCTACAATGTCATAAACAATACTTACAGCAGACGTGTTAGGCGATGGGTCTCCAGGATTACTTGCAGTCTGTGCACCAGGAGAAGAGTGGGTCGGCATAGGCTGATTGGAAGCCTGAGATGCCTGCCACCACAGTAATTCTTCCTTGACCTTCTCAGCAACCACATCGTTGAGCTTCTTAGCAACTATATCCTCGACTCTCTTATTCTCCTATACATGGATAAAACAAATATTAGCTTTTTATTAATGAATTTCCTTTTGCAGTAACATTATAAAAATAGAATATGTTACCTCTTCTTGAGAAAGTCCCGCTCTGGGTTTGCGCTGGGATGGCCCAAAGAATGCTTTGATGCCCACACCAGCGCCGGCACCTCTAACACGTCCAGGATGCTCTGGGTTACCCAGAGCAACTGTCAATTCATCCCTTGTGCCCTGAGGGATGAACGTGCCTTGTTTCCTCTGCTCGTGCAGCTCCCGCTAATCACCATAAACAAAAATTGGTAAGTTAACACCACAAATAATCAATATTCAAATGATTTCTCTAAGAGTTGTATTTTACCATTTTTGCAGCCGCCTCAGCAGTTTCGGGCTTCTTTATTTCACCCTTCTTGTTTTTCCTGCCAGCTATCCAGATATCATGGCGAGGGAAGGGTGTGGCCGCAGACTCCTGAGTAGTCGCAGACTCCTGAGTAGCCGTAGACTCCACCTGTAGTCTTTGGCAAACGCTTGCATAGCCTTTTGGACCCATAGTATGGTCATGTACATTCAGTGCACGCCTTGCTTTTTGTGCGTCACTGAGGGCCTAGTTAGTATGCACATTTATAATTAGGTTAGTAGCACTAAATGTTAATCTTGAATAGGTGAATACAATGTATATTAATTAAAATGGGAGTGACGCCTAATACCTTGAATTCTTCAGATTTTCTTGAAGAAACAAAATTGTCCCAATCTTCTTTGTCCAAGAAGTTCCATTGTTCAAGGGCTGACTTCTTCTTCTTATCACCCTGTCTTATGTATTCTCTGTTCAGATTTGTCCTGTAATTCCTAAGCATCTTTCCAGCGCGTTGCATCACACTTTTACGATGCAACATCTCATCCAATGCAAACAGATTCTGTAAAATAGAAATGTTATTAACTAGTACCAAAAATATAATTGCAAATAATAGAATTTGTAATCTACAAAATAGAATTGCAAATAATAATAACTCACGCATAAATCTTTCCATATCAAGTCTTTCTTCGCCTGAGGAACTTTATGCCAATTATCATACTTAACACCACAATGGCTTTGAGTGACAACCCCAAGATAGTTTATAAAATTATTGCGGTTCACTCCAATTGCATTCCCTCCATTATCAAACTCCACAACCAATTTGGATCCACTGCCACTCAGCGCAAGTAACTTTTTCAACAGAGTGATACCCCTTTTCTTGTTAAGTTTTTGTTGCTGCGCATCAAGTTGCTCAATTGCTTCAGTGGGTAGCTGTGCATCATCAACCTAAAATTTGACAAAAATAAACACACTGAATTAAGCCAATATAGAAATACAGGATATATGACATAACTAGAAGATAATGAATTTTATAGAAATACGAGATATGTTTTTAGAACTTACGTTAGTATCCTCGCCATGCTCATCACGGACAGCATGCTCATCATGGACTTCATGCTCATCATGGACATCATTCTCATCATGGTGAGCCATCTAAAAATTTCATTAAAAAGGAAAACATTTAGCATTTGTATCAACTAGAATAAGGAAAACATTTAGCATTTGTATAAACATACATGTCTCTAAAATTGTGATCTTTTATCAATTAGCAATCCTTCAATGTAAAAGTAATATAAAAAACAATGATTGTTCACATTCTAGGCCAACAAACACATGTGATGTCATTCTTATATATAATAAATGTGTACCACCTATCCCATCCTTGAACACCTAATCTCACTAGTAAGTGTATAATGTGTATTGGGTTTTCAAGAAAATTTCGGCAGCATTTCCCCGCTGTTCTCTAAGTACATATGTACTTAGAGAACAAACGGGGAAATGCTACCAAAATTTTCTCGAAAACTCAATACACATTATACACTTACATCCTAAGTGAGATTAGGTGTTCAAGAACAGTCCCAAACCGGGGACTATCCAAGATTTACTCCTAATGAGTAAATCTTGGATGGGTTTCTAGGCCAACAAACACAATAATAGATATCTACAATGAAGCCGGACTCCATACAAACAGTATATAATTTAGTGATTGTTCATTCTAATTTATATCAATGTACAAGTAATATAAAAAACAATGATTGTTCACATTCTAGGCCAACAAACACATGTGATGTCATTCTTATATATAATAAATATGTACCACCTATCCCATCCTTGAACACCTAATCTCACTAGTAAGTGTATAATGTGTATTGGGTTTTCAAGAAAATTTCGGCAGCATTTCCCCGCTGTTCTCTAAGTACATATGTACTTAGAGAACAAACGGGGAAATGCTACCAAAATTTTCTCGAAAACTCAATACACATTATACACTTACATCCTAAGTGAGATTAGGTGTTCAAGAACAGTCCCAAACCAGGGACTATCCAAGATTTACTCCTAATGAGTAAATCTTGGACGGGTTTCTAGGCCAACAAACACAATAATAAATATCTACAATGAAGCCGGACTCCATACAAACAATATATAATTTAGTGATTGTTCATTCTAATTTATATCAATGTACAAGTAATATAAAAAACTATGATTGTTCACAATCTAGGCCAACAAACACATGTGATGTCATTCTTATATATAATAAATGTGTACCACCTATCCCATCCTTGAACACCTAATCTCACTAGTAAGTGTATAATGTGTATTGGGTTTTCAAGAAAATTTCGGCAGCATTTCCCCGCTGTTCTCTAAGTACATATGTACTTAGAGAACAAACGGGGAAATGCTACCGAAATTTTCTCGAAAACTCAATACACATTATACACTTACATCCTAAGTGAGATTAGGTGTTCAAGAACAGTCCCAAACCGGGGACTATCCAAGATTTACTCCTAATGAGTAAATCTTGGATGGGTTTCTAGGCCAACAAACACAATAATAGATATCTACAATGAAGCCGAACTCCATACAAACAGTATATAATTTAGTGATTGTTCATTCTAATTTATATCAATGTACAAGTAATATAAAAAACAATTATTGTTCACATTCTAGGCCAACAAACACATGTGATGTCATTCTTATATATAATAAATGTGTACCACCTATCCCATCCTTGAACACCTAATCTCACTAGTAAGTGTATAATGTGTATTGGGTTTTCAAGAAAATTTCGGCAGCATTTCCCCGCTGTTCTCTAAGTACATATGTACTTAGAGAACAAACGGGGAAATGCTATCAAAATTTTCTCGAAAACTCAATACACATTATACACTTACATCCTAAGTGAGATTAGGTGTTCAAGAACAGTCCCAAACCGGGGACTATCCAAGATTTACTCCTAATGAGTAAATCTTGGACGGGTTTCTAGGCCAACAAATAATGTGTTGTCATTCTTATACCTAAAATCCTAGTTCTTCAAATTAGGGTGATTATTGATGTCTTTAAAAGCATGATTGGCAATTTAGGGAAAAGTTCATCATTTAAATTCCAAGCATTCACATGTGTGCATTACAGTTCATCATTAAGCAAGAAGGGTGATTAGGATTCTCAATATACTCAACAATAAAATAAGTTAAACATGTGT